>SJYO01022536.1:0-20426 GCA_006410555.1 Capra ibex | reverse complement strand
GGTAGTTTGAGCATTCTTTGGCATTGCCTTTCTTTGGAATTGGAATGAAAACTGACCTTTTCCAGTCCTGTGGCCACTGCTGAGTTTTCCAAATTTGCTGGCATATTGAGTGCAGCACTTTCACAGCATCATCTTTCAGGATTTGAAACAGCTCCACTGGAATGCCATCACCTCCACTAGTTTTGTTTGTAGGGATGCTTTCTAAGGCCCACTTGACTTCACATTCTAGGATGTCTGGCTCTAGATGGGTGATCACACCATCGTGATTATCTGGGTCGTGAAGATCTTTTTTGTATAGGTCTTCTGTGTATTCTTGCCACCTCTTCTTAATATCTTCTGCTTCTGTTAGGTCCATACCATTTCTGTCCTTTATCGAGCCCATCTTTGCATGAAATGTTCCCTTGGTATATCTAATTTTCTTGAAGAGATCTCTAGTCTTTTCCATTCTGTTCTTTTCCTCTATTTCTTTGCATTGATCGCTGAAGAAGGCTTTCTTATCTCTTCTTGCTTTTCTTTGGAACTCTGCATTCAGATGCTTATATCTTTCCTTTTCTCCTTTGCTTTTCACCTTTCTTCTTTTCACAGCTATTTGTAAGGCCTCCCCAGACAGCCATTTTGCTTTTTTGCATTTCTTTTCCATGGGGATGGTCTTGATCCCTGTCTCCTGTACAATGTCACGAACCTCATTCCATAGTTCATCAGGCACTGTATATATCAGATCTAGTCCCTTAAATCTATTTCTCACTTCCACTGTATAATCATAAGGGATTTGACTGAGGTCATACCTGAATGGTCTAGTGGTTTTCCCTACTTTCTTCAATTTAAGTCTGAATTTGGCAATAAGGAGCTCATGATCTGAGCCACAGTCAGCTCCTGGTCTTGTTTTTGTTGACTGTATAGAGCTTCTCCATCTTTGGCTGTGAGGAATATAATCAATCTGATTTTGGTGTTGACCATCTGGAGATGTCCATGTGTAGAGTCTTCTCTTGTGTTGTTGGAAGAGGGTGTTTGCTCTGACCAGTGCATTTTCTTGGCAAAGCTCTATTAGTCTTTGCCCTGCTTCATTCCTCATTCCAAGGCCAAATTTGCCTATTACTCCAGGTGTTTCTTGACTTCCTACTTTTGCATTCTAGTCCCCTATAGTGAAAAGGACATCTTTTTTGGGTGTTAGTTCTAAAAGGTCTTGTAGGTCTTCATAGAACCGTTCAACTTCAGGTTCTTCAGCATTACCGGTTGGGGCATAGACTTGGATTACTGTGATATTGAATGGTTTGCCTTGGAAATGAACAGAGATCATTAAGTACTTCCTAAAGAAACTAAAGACTAAGCAACAATGTGTCAGTTTCCTTATATCAGAACTATTCATTATTTTAAAATATGTGTGTGTTAGTTGCTCAGTCATGCCTGACTCTTTATGATCCCATGGACTGTGGCCCACCAGGCTCCTCCAACCATGGAGATCCTCCAGGCAAGAATGCTGGAGTGGGTTGCCATTCTCTTCTCCACGGGATCTTCCTGACCTGGGGCTCAAACCTGCATCTCCTGCATTGCAGGTGGATTCCTTACCATCTGAGCCACCAGAGAAGTGCATAAATAGTTTCTGGAAAAAGAGTTATTGTTGAAGACCAAGTATTAAAATCAGTATTACGTACAGTACTCAAAACCATTTTTCATTCTACAACTTGGTGAATCACTTTTCTCTCCTCTGCCCCAGAACAGCCCACGCTTCAGCTATGAAGCCTATGAGTGACGTTGAATGAGAGTTAAGGAAAGCCTTATGATAAAAGGAGTCATAGCTATTGTAATTTTTAAAATAACTCTTCCACCACTGCACTTAAAATTTTTCTTTTTAAAAGAAATTCTCAGAAGAACAGCCATCATTGAAATCAGAAAGACCGCTTTCATCATTGTAATTATAACAGTATTAATTATGCAGTTCATTACTGTATGAAATGTAGAGGGTTTCTACTTCAAGTAAACACAATAAAATGAAATGTAAATGAGCATGTTAAGAACAAACTATTCGTATTTCAAAAGCATTCTTCAATTCAAAAAGGACTCACTGCAGCTTTTCTATGTAAAAACAATCCCTGTGGTTTCAAAAATAATTAAAAATTTTAATTTACACATAATTTTCAGGAACTCTTCTATTATACAAAATGATGCACAACTCTGCATGTATATAGATCATGCTATAAAGAAAAAGCTCATAAAAATTTCCCATAAGTTATCTAATTAACTGTGACTGTAAGAATGAACATAAACATTGGTTATAATGTGTAGAAAACCACTAGAAAAATTTATGCTCATATTATTTACTGTTTACGATTCTATGTAAGGACTTTACATTGCTAGTTTCTAAAGTAAAAAGAATTTTAATATGCCCATTATGCCCTTTCCTAATTACTAATTTATTACAAAACTTTTCTTTATAAATGATAGAAACATAAACTTCAGTTTGCCTGGTAGAATCACAGAAAACTTGAATTAGTTAAGTAAAATTTGATGACCCATAGGTAATAAATACTGCACATTACCCACAGAATCCCAGTGTCAGAATTGTGTACTGTAGGCGTCAGAGACACAGAAATCCAGGAATCCGGAGAGAATGAGGAGCTCCAAGTCCTAACCTAGGTGGAACTGTGGTTTGTGTCAGACGACTTTCAACTAACATGGATATCTTGAAAAGAGCTGTCAAGTTCTTTGAACAAGGGAATTTTGTAGTCTTGAACCAAAGGCCTTCCCCAGCTTAGTTCCAGAATTCCTAAGTAGCTGATGTTAGTAATTCTGTTGCTTCTTTTCTGAAACTTACCTTGGGCTTGGTAACATGGAGTTCTTTCACCATTTGAATATAATGCTTCTTCCATACACCCTGCTCATAGGGGGTTGGGGAGAAATTGATGTACCAGTTAAACCGTAAACATTTTAGCATCCAGAGCTGATCCAGTTCAGTTAAATTCTTCCAATGCCAGCTCACCTGGAAAAACAACGTTAAAAAACTAGTCAGTTTACATGTCCACTTTCTCTAGGTTTTGAGCCGTCACCCTGGTACTGAGAGAACTTCTTTTTTTTTTTTTTTTCCTGGAGTGGGTTGCCGTGCCCTCCTCCAGGGGGATCCTCCTGACCCAGGGATCGAACCCACTTCTCTGTGTTTCCTGCACTGCAGGCGGGTTCTTTACCGCTGAACCACTGGGGAAGCCCATGAATGAATCAGAACAAACATAATTTTAACTAGATAAACCAGGGCTGCAATTCACAGCTAGTCTCTTTTTGGTCCTTCTCCAAATCACAGCTAAGTTACCTCCTACCTGAAGTGCTTCCTAACCAGGCAGGAGGATTTTTTTTTTAATTATTTATTTATTTTAATTGGAGGATAATTACTTTACAACATTATGATGGTTTTGCCATACATTGGCCATAGGTATACATGTGTCCCCTCCAACCTGAACAGCACTTCCACCTCCCTCCCCATCCCATCCCTCCAGGTTCTCACAGAGCACTGGCTTTGGGTACCCCTTTTTCTTTTTTTTTTTTAATGTTAATTCAGACAGAATCCAAGTCAACTAACATTTATCGAGCATCTATTAACCATCCTCATCACAACCTGAAGGGCAGTATAATTAATATCGTCCCCTTGCAAATGCGGAAACTGAGCTTTAGATAAGCCTTTGGAACTTCCTAAAGCTCTCTGGAAGTCTGTATGAAAGTTATATGAAGGCTACAGAAACTCCGGTTGGTACATTGCTTATTTTTTTCATGATATGCTTCTGTTTTCCCTCCATTTTTATGATTTAACTAAATATAAATTTTATAAAGGGAACACAATGACTAATACTATATTGGTGTGTCCTAAATAGCCTTCAAGATTCAATAGAGCATTAAGTATTTATCCTGGGGACTTCCCTGGTGGTCTAGTGGCTAAGATTCTATGCTTTCAGTGCAGGGGGCCAGGGTTTGATCCCTGGTTAGGGAACTGGATCCCACGTGCTGCAACTGACACCTGGTGCAGCCAAATAAATTTTTTTTAAAAGTATTCTGTACATTCCATTTTCATAGGATTATGGTTAATCCTACACATCCAGCAAATGGTGGAGGTGACCCTAGTATGTGTCAGTTCAGTTCAGTTCAGTCGCTCAGTCGTGTCCGACTCTTTGCTAGTATGTGTAGTAGTGTTTAAAATAATTTATTCCAGGTTTTAAATAAGTCTTAGTAGAAACTAGGGTCAAGTCCATATATAAAGTTGAGACTAGGCATTCCATGTCTCTTATCAGGAATTGCAGAGATGACAGCTAATCTTCACATTCATTTCATCCTTGGAAAACTGGCCTCTTTTTCAAGGTTAACTCAATAATAAACAATGTTTCAGTGCCCCCCAAAGGAGCAGAACACTCTGTAATGGAACTCGCTACCCATCCATCTGTTTATCTGTTTCTCTTCCTCCCTCCTTCCATCCATTGTGTATGGAGTTCTGATTACATCCAGGATTAGTTTATGGGCTGAAGATAAGACATGTAGGGGAGAGAGAAGCAGAAAGAGGCACAATTAGGAGAAACAGTAGGTTCAGGATCTAGACGGAGGAAAAGGCTTAAAGGATCTGATACTGCAGGCAGAAACAGAGATCATAACCACTTCGTGCAACCCAGAATGAAACTACACTGCCCTTAATCCTCCTATGGTTAGTTAATTTAATCAAGATGTGGAGTTTGGGAGGGAGGGGATGGGGAGAAAGTTTTTCTCAATTCTCACCCTTTTTCTCTTTTGACTTAGATCTGGTTTAGACCTGGGTAGTTAAGTTGGGGTTCTCCCGCTGCACTGGGAGTACATAAATTTTTGCTTTGTTTTTGATTTTTGCTGCTTTTTGTTTGTTTAAAACTAAACACGAGTGAGGAAAGTTGAGGGTAGGTAAGAGCTTTCAAAACTGTAAGACAACCCCCACCACATTTGTAAACAGCTGAAAGCTCATCTTGGTGCAATGACTTTATTGTTTACTTTAAATCTAGCTAAAAAACAATTTGGAGAAGGAAATGGCAATCCATTCCAGTGTTCTTGCCTGGAGAATCCCAGGGACGGGGGAGCCTGGTGGGCTGCCGTCTATGGGGTCGCAGAGTCGGACACGACTGAAGCGACTTAGCAGCAAAGAACAATTGCTTCACAGTCAGTTCTGGGAATAAAATACGATGCTGAAATCTACCAAGATTGACATATGGTACACAAAGATGATAAGATTATCTATTTCATATCACATCTCCCTGGAATGATAACATTCTCATTGTGAAAAACATGGACAATTCTGAGAAACTTGAAGAAAAACAATACCCAGAACCCTGTCAATCAGAGACGACCAAACATTACTAACAAGTTCGTAGAGTTATTTTCCTTTCTGTTTTTCAGGCATATATGAAAGCAAAATTGGAAAACTGCATGCAATTTAAAATCATGCTTTCTTCATTTTACACATAATAAGCATCTCTGTTCTTCCAAAACATGCTTTCTAATAACTGCCTAATAATTCATTATATGGCTGAATGATACTCTATTACTGGGCATTTAAAACACTATGTTTTTTTTTAAACAAATTGTTTCATTTTTAGAATAAGTAATATGTGTACATCAATACTAAATACAAAGATACCAGGGGGTACATGGTAAAAAAAAAAAGTAAAAAAAAAAAAAATCTCTCTCATCCTTGTCATCTAGCCACTCATTTCCCTCCCTGAATGTAACCATTGTGACTGGCTTCTTGTGTGCCATTCCAGAAGGTTAACAAATATGGGTACATTCTTTTATTCTTTCCAAAACGGTAGGCCAATTCTGCACCTTTGTTTTTTTATTGATGATATATTGTGGAGATGGTTGCAACCAGTCTGCTATTAGCAGACATTTCCATTGTTCCCAACCTTTTGCTACTACAAACAATGATGCAGTATTCTCATATAGACATAAATTTTGCATGTGTTGAAGTACAGGGATCTGACAAATTCCAAGAAGTGGAACTACTGGCCAAAGGTAATCTTATTTTTTTTTAATTAAAAATTTTTTTAACATTTTTAGCCATGTCTCATGGCATGCTGGAGAAGGCAATGGCAACCCACTCCAGTACTCTTGCCTGGAAAATCCCATGGACGGAAGAGCCTGGTGGGCTGCCGTCTATGGGGTCGCACAGAGTCGGACACGACTGAAGCGACTTAGCAGCAGCATTAGCAGCATGGCATGCAGGATCTCAGTTCCCCGACTAGGGATCAAACTCACACCCTTGGTAGTGAAAGCACAGAGTCCCAACCACTGGATCGCCAGGGAATGTCCAGGAATCTTTATTTAAAAACTGAACACTACCAAATTGCTCTCCTTGGTGTTTGCATCAATTTATCTCCCAACAACATATGAAGGTGCTTGTTTCCCCACACCCCCAACAATATAAAATATTATCATTAAAAAAGAAACTAAAAGAAGAAAAAAAAGAAACTCAATCCCTCTGAGTTACAAAAGATGGCATGAAAACGAGGCTAAGCATTTTACCTATTTTAGAAAGATCTGCTTTTCTTTTTGTGAACTATTTGTTCACTTCCTTTGTGCATTTTTCTGCTAGGCTTTCATTTCTTTTTCTTCTTAATGTAGATTTATAGTCATTCTTTAAAAAATAAGAAAATTACCCCTTTGCTGGCAATATGTTTTTTCCCCTGTTTATCTTAAATTTTTTTTTTTTTTTGGCCAAACTGCAGCAGCTTGTGGGTTCTTAGTCTCCCGGCCAGGGGTTGAACCTGAGCCCTCATCAGTGAAAGCACTGAATCCTAACCACTACCAGGGAATTCCCACCTGTTTACTGTTTCTATTTATTTACAGTTTTCTTCTCTATGGAGAAAATTTTAATTTTTATAATCACAACTTAAAATCTTGCTTTCTCTATTTATAAAGCATATGTAAGATATATACAAAATACATAAAATAAATAAAGCAAGATTTTAAGTTATACATTTTCTTTTGAGGCTCTGAATATTCTAGATTACTCACAAAGGCTTCCTTCCCTGCTGCTGCTGCTAAGTCGCTTCAGTCGTGTCCGACTCTGTGCTACCCCATAGACGGCAGCCCACCAGGCTCTCCCGTCCCTGGGATTCTCCAGGCAAGAATACTGGAGTGGGCTGCCATTTCCTTTTCCAATGCATGAAAGTGAAAAGTGAAAGTGAAGTCGCTCAGTCGTGTCCGATTCTTAGCGACCCCATGGACCGCAGCCTACCAGGCTCCTCCGTCCATGGGATTTTTCCAGGCAAGAGTACTGGAGTGGGGTGCCATTGCCTTCTCCGCTTCCTTCCCTAGGTTTCCTTTAATTACATTTTTTTCCCCTTTAGTCATGCCTGGTGGCTTACAGGATCTTAGTTCCCTAAATAGGGATTGAACTTCTGCCCTCAGCAGTGAAAGAGCAGAGACTTAACCAATGGACCACCAGGGAATTCCCTCTTTTGAGTACGAAATGGTTTCCTATAATTTCATATCAATCTTTTATCCTTCTAGAATTTTTTTCCAGCTAATTTGCCTGATTGTCCCAACACCAATTATTAAATAAGTCATCTATCTTACTTCATTCATTAAAATTTTTTTTCATTTTATTAATTTTAAGAACTAAAATTACCATGTGAATGCACAGTAACAGATAATTTCTGGTCTTCCCAGACTATGAAAAGAAATCAACAAAATGACTATCAATTTTATATCTTAAAAAATATACTTGAATACACCATGGAATCACTTGTAAGAAAATAATGGTCAGATGCTTTTTCAACCTGTGAGCGCATCTGCCCACTCTGAACTCCTTCAGGCTCACAAGCCTTTGTATTTATCACATTAGCACCTTATGTCGCGCTTTTCTATTTACGAATGGCCTGCACGCTACACTTTAAGGTTGTACTATGGGCCTCTGCTGATGAACCATTATATACAAGTGGATACACTTCCCCAACTGGCTAATACTGTCTTACAGACACTTAGTGATGGCTTACTTTTTCTCCCCTTTGAGCACTAAATGCACAGCCAGACACAAAGAGATGGGGGCTAATTCAAACTGCACAAACTGAACACAGTGAGCGTCTTGTCAGTGCTTGGTTTTGTATACATGCTTTCTTTTTTTCCCTCAAGTTTCAGTGTTTTCTAGGCTATCTGTACCTGTGCACAACGACAAAGGCTTCGGGGGTCCAGGAAAGAAAAGATATATAAAGATAACACCCTTGGGAGCTTAGTAGTAAAATCCAGAGCTTCTGCTGGAATTTTCTCCTGAAGCTTTCGACAGCAGAACTTTTGCTGTGACAAGGAGCAGCGTTCTAACAGGCTTGTCAGGATTCTTCTCCTCTGAGTGTCCGTCCATTTGTCAAACTGGAAAAAAAAGAGCAAAGCAGAACAAAAAAAAGAAGCTCCAGGTTTAGTCTGACACCAGAGACGCGTTATGAAAGAGATAAAGAACTGCATAGTAAGTGAGTTTAGTAACTTATTCCTGACGAATTACATGCATTTCTTTCCCTAACAAGTACACCCCACGTTTTGCCACCTACCTGTTCTTTCTCACATTTGTGTGTGTGAGCCCAAGCAAGGCCGGTGTGGACATAGACGTGCACTTGACCTCAAAACTTGGAGTTACAGAAAAATTTCGGAGCTGGTCATAGTCATAAACTGAGAATATATATAGACTTGTAAAATATAGATCTTCTTTAACTTCTGATGGGGCTATATCCCAATTAATCCATCATAAGTTGAATATATCATAAATTAAAAACGCATGTAATACACTTAACCTACCAAACATCCTAGCTTAGCCCAGTCTACCTTAATGTGCTCAGAACACTTACATGAACCTTGCTGCTTGCTGCTGTTGTTAAGCCGCTCAGTCATGTTCAACTGTTTTGCGACCCTATGAACTGTTGCCCACCAGACTCCTGTCTCCATGGAATTCTCCAGGCAAGAATACTGGAGTGGGTTGCCATGCCCTCCTCCATGGGATCTTCCTGACCCAGGGATCAAACCTGAGTCTCCTGCATTGACAGGGGTATTCTTTATCACTGGGCCACTAGGAAAGCCCTCACATGAACCTACAGTTGGGCAAAATCATCTACCACAAAGCCTATTTTATAATAAAGTGTTAACTAGTTCATGTAATTTATTAACTACTACACCTGGTTTTTCCAGTGGTCATCTATGGATGTGAGAGTTGGACTGTGAAGAAAGCTGAGAGCCAAAGAACTGATGCTTTTGAACTGTGGTGTTGGAGAAGACTCTTGAGAGTCCCTTGGACTGCAAGGAGATCCAACCAGTCCATCCTAAAGGACATCAGCCCTGGGATTTCTTTGGAAGGAATGATGCTAAAGCTGAAACTCTAGTACTTTGGCCACCTCATGTGAAGAGTTGACTCATTGGAAAAGACTCTGACGCTGGGAGGGATTGGGGGCAGGAGGAGAAGGGGATGACAGAGGATGAGATGGCTGGATGGCATCACTGACTCGATGGACGTGAGTCTGAGTGAACTCCGGGAGATGGTGATAGACAGGGAGGCCTGGCGTTCTGCGATTCATGGGGTCACAAAGAGTCGGACATGACTGAGCGACTGAACTGAACTGAACTGACACCTGGAGAAGGGAATGTCAAGCCACTCCAGTATTCTTGCCTGGAGATTTCCATGGACAGAGAAGCCTGGTGGGCTACAGTCCATGGGGTTGCACAGAGTCGGACACGACTGATGCAACTTAGCATGTACGCAAGCACACTGAACGTGAAACCAGGATGGCTGTATGGGTACTGATGATTTTAAGTGTATTTGGCCTGTACTCTTGTGACCGAGTGGCTGACTGGGAACTGTGGCTCATTGGCTGCCCAGCACCATAAGACAGTATCCTACTGCACATGGCTAGCCACCTCTCCCCCAAAAACCCCAAAACAGAATTTTAAATATGTTTACCACTGAACGTCTATCACTTTTGCATCACTGTAAAGCCAAAATGTTGCTAAGCCAAAGCATGTTAAACCAGTACAACCTTAAGAGAAGACACTTGGGCAGTCAGTCTCCCCCAACAGTTTCTATATCAGCTCATTAGTGATTAAAACTCCAGGACCAGAAACAAACCTTTGCATTCACAATTAGAGATAAGGCAATACGAGCAAATATCTCTGAGAAAGGGGAGTATTTAGGGTTAAAGTCGTGTGTGTGTGTGTGTGTGTGTGTGTGTGTGTGTGTGTGTTCTCAGTCACTCCCTCTTGTCTGAGTCTTTCCTGAGCCGGCTGGGGTCCTCTGTCCATGGAATTTTCCAGGCAAGAATACTGGGATGGGGTGCCATTTCCTATTCCAAGGGATCTTCCCAACCCAGGGATCGAACCTGCATCTTCTGGGTCTCCTGCATTGGAAGGCGGATTCTTAACCACTAGCACCACCTGGGAAGCCCCAGTTAAAGTCCTACTAATATGCAAATGGTTGATATGATTGGAGAGGAAAAGTTGATAGCAGGACCTGGAAAATATAAAAGAATGCCAAAGACAGGAAGTACATGCCAAAGCAATCTGGGGCACGCCAAACAAATGCTAGGGTTACTTCACAATTTTCCCCAGTGATGACCCCAAGCCATCTCCAAGATTAGTGACTGATCAAAGATGAGAACATGAGAGCTGGCCAAAATCAAAAGAAGGATTCTTATGGGAACAGCTACCAGCTGAAGGAGCTGTTATCAGAGTCTAAATCTCTGTTTTTCTTCTTTAGTCCATTAGAGAAGAGAAAACAGGGACGTTTGGGGCTACTTGTATTTTATATGATATTTGCTAGTGATTATAAAGTAATCAGAATTTTATAATACTTTAGTTGTAATCATAAAATACATTGACCACCTAAAAAGGCATATAAAGTAAAAATGTATTTTTGACATGCCCTATGACAAGTCAACTTCTTTATAATCATAGGATCTATTTTTTTTAATTAGTTGGAGTACCTCTTGATTAAAACCATTCACTGTGGGACTTCCTTGGTAGTCCAGTGGTTAAGAATCTGCCAGTTCAGGGGACATGGGTTCCAGCCCTGGCCTGGGATGATTCCACGTGGTGCAGGGCAAGTAAGCCTGAGGGTCACAACTGCTGAGCACACACGCCACAGCGACTGAAGCCCAAGCAACCTAGAGCCTGTGCTCTGAACAAGAGAAGCCACTGAAGCAGGAAGACCGCGTACTGCAAGGAGAGAGGGGTGGTCCCATGCTCACGGCAACCAGAGAAAGCCCGCACACAGCAGAGAAGACCAGCTCAGCCCTGAACAAATCAATAAAAAGGATCTGCCTTCCAGAGCAAGGGGCTAGGGTCGATACCTGCTCGGGGAACTAAGCTCCCACACGCCACAGCTAGAGAAAGCCCACACACAGCAGCGAAGACCAGCTCAGCCAAAACAAAGAATTTTAAATAGAACAAAAACTGTTCGCTGTTAACAGATCTGTTCAGTGCTCATGAATCTCACTTTGGACACTATCATTCAAGGGGGAGAGGGGACTCTAAAAAGAAAACAAAAAACACAACATCAGAAACCTTAACTTACAAGTAAGTGAATAAAATGTATTCATGTATGAATGTTCCCAGATTTCCTCTTGGCCTGTTTCTGCACAGTCCATATTTCCAACTAACATAAAATGAGACTTCTTTCCTTTGGGGATGGGTTATTAGAATGATAGAGAAGCCAGACCAGAGTGGTGAGGGCCAGGGGAAGGGCCAGCCCACAATGCTGCAGTGATCTCTAAAACAAGGAGTCAGTGGGGGGCACATGGAGACAGGAGGGCTGCAGGGTCTTGGCTTGCAGGCAGCTTGTGGTGGTTCAGACTGGAACTGTCTTTCCAGCAGTTTTACAGTGTGAGAGAACTGGGGAATGAAGAAAGGGGATCTGGTAAGTAGTATTATGAGCTCTGAATTGAATCCCCTGTGATTTTTCTTTGAGAGACAACATGAAAATTGGTATGCATCTTTAAAATTACTTTGGGCAGTGCTACGTGCTACTCTGTAGAAACTGAGCTACGTGGGGACCCAGGATGATTAGGGTTACAAAAAAATTTTTATGGGATATAATTAGCACTAGAGTAAATCAGAGATAACCCCAAATGCCTCACAACAGTGGATCAGCTCAGCAACATGATAAGAGAAAACATGGCATTAAGGTTGCATGGGGGCTTTGGGAATGAGGCCATTCAGATTCTCACTAAGAACCTCTTAATTGCTTCATTTATACATTGAGAATAATTATATCTAAATTTAGAGTTACTGGGAAGATTAAATAAATGAAAATATGTACAAAATTCTGAATAGAGTGTATGATTCATTGTAGTCATGGTAGCTAATATTATAAACAGTGGTCCCCAACCTTTTTGGCACCAGGGACCAGTTTCATAGAAGAGAATTTTTCCACGGACTGGGGGAACAGGCAGAGAGGGATGGCTTTGGGGTGATTCAAGCGCATTACATTTTGTTGTAGTTCAGGTGCTCAGTCATGTCTGACTCTTTGCAACTCCATGGGCTGCAGCATGCCAGACTTCCCTGCCCTTTGCCATCTCCTGGAGCTGGCTCAAACTCATGTCCTGAGTCAATGATATTTTCCTACCATCTGGTCCTCTGTCGTCCCCTTCTCCTCCTGCTTTCAGTCTTTCCCAGCATCAGGGTGTTTTCAAATGAGTCAGTTCTTCACATCAGGTGGCCAAAGTATTGGAGTTTCAGCTTCAGCATCAGTCCTTCCAATGAATATTCAGGACTGACTTCCTTCAGGATTGACTGGTTTGATCTCCTTGCAGTCCAAGGGACTCTCAAGAGTCTTCTCCAACACCACAGTTCAAAAGCATCAATACTTCATTGCTCAGCCTTCTTTATGGTTCAACTCTCACATCCATACATGACTACTGGAAAAACCATAGCACTACATTTATTGTGCACTTTATTTCTAATGCAATGCCACTGCTGATCTGATGGGAGGTACCAACGGGTCTGTGGTCCAGAGGTTGGGGACCCCTGTTACAAAATATCATAGCGATGTTAAAAATAATAAGCATGAGGGGTAAATCACTAGATATGCAAATAATTAAATTGCAAAGCATAAAGTTACCATGTTTGTACATTAACAAGGACAGGAAGCACACTTGGAAGGACTGAGTTCAGCTCAATTATTTTCACAGATGTCCACAAGAAGAGAACAGGCTCAGATTGAAGAACAGTGATTTAGAATGAATATAAAAGAACATTAGGATTATAAAGTGCTGAAGAAATCTATAAAAGAAAACATTCAAACCTTTCCCTCTAGAGATTAAAAAGATAATTACATTGGTTTCTCATTTATTTCCCTGATTATAACAGTCAAAGATAATTTATATTTGGCTTTGATAGGTGTTCTTTGCCTCGGGGGTTTCTCCTTTCTAATTGTGTTTATTTAGGCTAATAGAAAATGAATTTGCATTCCTTGAACTTCTACCAGTTGAAGGTGGGTAGATGACTGAGAAGAATGCTTAACAGCTGGGGAAAATCCCCTTGGAATTTAAAAGGTGCTGGGAATAATCCAAAAAGTAGATAATCCGTGGAAGAATTAACTGTACATGAATTTGGTAATTGCCCAGTATCTTTCTCTTTTTTAAAAAAATTTCTAAATTGAAGCATTGTTAATTCACAATGTTTCAGGTATATAGCACAGTGATTCAAATATATATATATATGCACACACACACACATATATTGTTTTAGATTCTTTTCCACTGTAGGATATTATAAGATATTGGATATAGTTCCTTGTGCTATACAGTAAGTTCCTGTTTTTTTTTTAATCTATTTTATATATAGTAGTATATATATATCTATCCCACATCTCCTGCTTCAGCTCTTCAAGAAAAAAGAGCCATGACATGATAGCCAGGGATCTAATGCGTGAGACAGGGGAGCAGCTAGGACCATTTTCTTATCCTGGTACCATGTATGATACCTCATCTTACAGTTAGTTCCTTTTTAATATTAATACCATATATAATTAATATATGACATTGTGCTATATTATTTTATGCTATGCTATCTTATATGGCCATCACTGGTGACTCAGCGGAAAAGAATACGCCTGCCAAGCAGGAGACAGAGGGTCAATGCCTGGGTCAAGAAGATCCCTTGAAGAAGGAAATAGCAATGGGCTACAGTATTCTTGCCTGGGAAATCACATGGACAGAGGAGCCTGATGGGCTTACAGTCCACGGGGTTTTAGTGACTAAACAGCAACAATACTATCTTACATCATATCATAATTATATTTTATAGTTACTTTTAATGCCTTTGTACAGGGATTTCTTGACAATAATATTGTGAAAATCCCATTTTCAGAGTAGTTGTTACAAGGATTCTTGCTGCACTTTCAAGATGTGAGGACCATTGCTAGGCATCAGCGCCACTCACCTCACACCGAATGGCAAGGGAAGGAAAGTTCTCAGGCAGTGAGGTCAAGATGAAGGAAGAGGCTTGTTAGTTTTTGCTTTTTGGTTATAATATCTTGGGCTTCCTTGGTGGCTCAGCTGGTAAAGAATCTGTCTGCAATGTGGGAGAGCTGGGTTTGATCCCTGGGTTAAGAAGATCCCCTGGAGAAGGAAATGGCAATCCACTCCAATATTCTTGCTTGGAAAATCCCATGGACAGAGGAACTTGGTGGGCTACAGTTCATGGGGTCGCAAAAGAGTCAGACACGACTGAGCATGCACACATGACTAAATATAAAATACTTTTTGGACTGAATACTTTTTGAAAACTGAATAAAAATAAACTGAAAATATCCCCTTCAAACTTAATCCATGTGGCTTTCATGGAGGTATAAAGATTACCATATGGTGTAGCGAATTTATGGAACAAATTTGTTGTTGGGCAAAAGAGAAAAACCAGAGAGTATCATTTATTCATTTAGAAAATATTTATTAAATGCCTGATAGCATCAAGCAATGTACAACAAGGAGCATGGTAAAACCATGCCTGACCCTGTAGTTTGGCAGATTGGAGTAGAGAGATAATTAATCATCTTTGCAAATATCAGTGACCTTTGCAAATATATGCTTCTATTAGTTATGGTAAAAGAAAAGAATTAACAAGATCTTCTAAAAAGTTTGAAGACCTTGAATTTTATCCAGGATCATAGTAAAAATGTTTAACAACTGGCAATGCTACCAACCAATCAAAATAGACAGAGGCTGGTCAGCCATACCAATGAATTCTGCCTGAACATTAGCCCTAGTTATATTAATTTAGGGATTTCCACTCATAGTAAGTAGAATGAAAATGCAAATATAATCATTTTAAATATGTCTCTTTTTATTTTATCTATTTGCTTTTTTATAAGTCTCTTTTTTAAGTTGTTGGTAACAAAGTTCGTTTAAAAACACAAATACAATATGAGAAAAACTTAGATAGATTTTAAATTTTGGGTATTTTTCATTTTGCCATTTTTAGTGAATTTATTTTATAAAATTTTATTATTATTTTGAATAGGTATTACCTTCACATGATTAAAAACATTCACAAGATTAAAAATTCAAAAGACACAAAAGGCTCTACAGGTTAAGAGTCTCTTCCACACTTTAGACAGTTTTCCTGTCTGAAGGAAATCAATATTGCCCCTTTTCTTGTAAAAGTAAAAGTAAAAAAGTGAAGTCGTGTCCAGCTCTTTGTGACCCCACGGACTGTAACCTGCCAGGCTCCTCTGTCCACGGGGTTTTCCAGGCAAGAATATTGGGATGGGTTGCCATTTCCTTCTCCAGGGGATATGTGAAGTCTTCCAGAAACACTGTGTACGTGACTTTTTTTTCTTCTTTAGGTTAGTAAATCTCCTTAGACTGGAGCTTGTAGACCAGCACAGAAAAGAAGTGGTGACTAAATCAGACAAACAAGAACAGTAAGATACAATGCTTTATCTTAGTTTTAGTGGGATGGATTGAATGTTTATTCCTAAATTGAAACCCTAACCCTATGGTAATGACACAGGGAGGTGGGTGGGGCCTTTGAGAGGATTAGGTCATGAGGGAGAGCATTCATACATGGGATTGCGAGCATCCATGCTCAGTCGCTCAGCTGTGTCCGGCTCTTTGCGACCCCATGGCCTGTAGCCTGCCAGGCTCCTCTGTCGATGGGATTTCCCAGGCAAGAATACTGGAGTGGGCTGCCACTTCCTACTCCAGGGGCTCTTCCTGACCCAGAGAGCGAACCAGCGTTTCCTGATTGGCAGGCGGATTCTTTACCACTGAGCCACCAGGGAAGCCCTCATGAATGGGTTTAGTATCCTTTATTAAAGAGACTACAGAGGGACCTGTTAGCCCTTTTGTCAAGTGACGACACACGGAGAGTCTCTGAGCCAGAAAGCAGGTTCCCACCAGACACTGAGTCTGCTAGCACCTTGATCTAGGACTTTCCAGCCTCTAGAACTATCAGAAATAAATTTTCTGCTCTTTATAAGCCCCCGCCCCCACCAGTGTTTTGTTATAGCACCTGGGATGGACTAAGACATACGGGAAAATGAATCTCAGTAACTCACAGGGTAGGATATTCTGTCTACTGCCATATTCTGGGGCAAAGATGCTCCCTTCAAAGGAAAGAAGGCTTTGACTGCACACTTTAAAGATGGACAATTTCAAGTTCATTATATACATCTAGAGTTAAAGAAATCCAAGTATAATTTTTTTAAAAGGGATCCTGATTTGTTCTTTTAAAATGAAGGTACAATTCATACACCACACCACCCAGCATTTTAGTATATTTGCGAGGCTGTAAAGCCATCACTACTGTCTAATTTCAGAACGTTTTCATTACCCCCGAAATAAACTGCATACCCATTACAGTCAGTCACTCCTCCCCTGCTCCCTGGCCCCTAGAAACCACTCATCTATTTTCTGTCTGTATGGATTTGTCTATTTTGAATATTTCATATAAATGGAATCATATACTAGGTGGCTTCGGTGTCTGGTTTCTTTCACTCAGCGCACTATGCTCAAAGTTTATCTATGTTGTAGCATATATCAGTACTTCATTCTTTTTTCATGCCCTTGCTTTTTAAAACGTATGGCAAAATTTATACGCTACAAAATTTATCATTTTAACCATTTTCAAGCGTACAGTTCAGTGCCATGAAGCACTCACATTGTTGTACAACATCCCCACCATCCGTCTGAAGAACCGTTTTTAAAACTCAAGCTGTGTAAGAATTAAAGATTTTAAAATTTAAAAAAAAATAAATAAATAAAAAATAAAACATAAAAAAAATAAAAAAATAAATAAAACTCAAGCTGAAACTCTACCTGTTATATAACATCCCTTCTTCGTAACCTCTGTTTTACTTTCTTTCTCTGTGAATTTGCCTATTCTAAGAACTTCATAAAAGCAGAATCAACAATATTGGTCCTTTTGTGTCTGGTTTATTTCACGTAGCACAATGTCTTCAAAGTTCATTCATGTGACTACCTTGAAACAGAACTGCCTTTCATTTTAAGGCTGAATACTATTCCATTGTTTGGATAGACCCCATTCTGTTTATCCATTTCTCACCAAATGGACATTTGGGTGTTTACATTTTTGACGATTATGAATAATGCTACTATGAACGTTAGTGTACACGTTTTTGTATGACCACATTTCCAGGTCTCTTGGGTGGAAGAGACTCTCAATGAGACTGTAGAGGAACTTGATGAGTAATACACATTGGCTAGAGATGGATAGAGTAAGCCCCCTCATATAAACATTTGAGTTTTGAACTTTCAAAGATGCGAATGTGTGTTCGCATGTCCAATCACATTAGTTCACGTGTCTGGCGTGCTCGGTCATGTGTGTCCATCCTCTACAAGTGGCTGTGCTTTTGTGTACTTTTCAGTACTGTGTAGAGTACAGTAGAACAGGTTTTTAATTTCAAGCCCAGGATGTCTGGAAGCAAGCTTACAGCAGGATGTAGCCACTTGTGTTAGTTGGGTACCAAGGCTAACTTTGTTGGATTTATGATGAAATTGGACCTATGAATTCACTTTTGGAACGGAACTCATTCATACATAGTGGACTTACTGTACTTTGATCATGGACAATGGTCATTGAGACTGTGTTTCCTTTGAGGAAGTGTGAAAGTAACTTAGATATGGATATACAGATACATAGATTTATATACATTCCTTTGTTAATGTTCTTTTTCATTATGGCTTATTCCAAGATAGTAGATATAGTTCCCTGTGCTATACAGTAGGACCTTGTTGCTTAGCCATTCTAAATGTAATAGCTTGCATCTACCAACCCCAAACTCCCAGTCGACCCCGCTCCCTTCTTTCCTCCCGCTTGGCAACCACAAGTCTGATCTCTACGTCTGTGAGTCTGTTTCTGTTTTGAGGGTAGGTTCATTGGTGCCACAGTTTAGATTCCACATATAAGTGATATTCATATGGTGTTTATCTTTCTCTTTCTGACTTAGAATCAAGTATACTTTAAATAGTTACCCATTTTCCAAGCAGAGCTCTTCTTTCTTCAAATACCTACAATTAAAAAAAAATGGAATGATTTCATATTTCAGGGTTCAAAATATCCATTAAAAAGACATCATTAGGACTTCCCTGGTGGTCCAGTGGTTAAGAATCTGCCTGCCAATGCAGGGGACATGGGCTCTATCCCTGGTTCCAAAGGATTCCACACGCCTCGGTGCAACTAAGCACAAGTGCTACAAGTACTGAAGCCTGCCTGCCCTGGAGCCCCTGCTCCCCAACAAGAGAAGCCACCGTAATGAGAAGCCTGCTCACTGCAGCCAGAGAGTGGCCCCTGCTTGCCAAAACCAAAGCAAGCCTGTGCACAGCAATGAAAACCCAGCACAGTCAAAAATAAATAAAATTTTTAAAAAGACATCATTAAAGGATCAATCACTAAATATTGCCAGTCTTTTCCATTTTATCAACTGAGTATAAAGAGAGAGATTTTGTACCTGAAAGGGTAACTTTATTTATAACTTGGGCAAACTTTCTTTTTTCTCAGTTTCTCCATCTGAATCAATTCATCTTAGAGAATGAAGAATTTTTTAAAGGCAAGAAATAAGAAAAGAAAGGAACTATAAAGTGGAATCATTTTTGGAATTTGAAAGGCGATGACAAAACTGACTAAGGAAAAATAGGAAAACGGAGAACCTCCCTCCAAATATTTCAGCATTACTAGTATTGGAACTTGTGAAATTTATGAGTGAGCAACTCTGTTTTTCTATTTCATGAGTTCACATACCAGTGGGTGTACATTACATATATGTTTGCATATGTGCGCCTCTGGGCTTATAGCTCAGTGTTTATCTGTATAGATTTGTTATATACCATTGAGGACAGAAATTATGTCTTATTCACCTTGACTTCTCCACTGCAGAGTGCTGTACGTGGCATATTACAGGTGCTCAAGCTTGCTGGAAGGAATGAATATGCTTGTGACAAATGAATATCCTTTGGATGTATCGCATGTGAGTGTATTTACATATTAGTGGAGAGGTGTTTTCCTGAGCTTCAGTCATTGTGTATCTGTCTGAATGGGTGAGGAAGGGACAACTCGAGTGAGAAGGTTTGGCAGAGGAGGGCGAGCTGGAGCCAGGAAGCAAGAGACAGCAGGTAACAGGTGTGACTGTCTCTCTCACGCCCACCCTGCACTCTGTCGGCTTTCAAAATCGGGCTCCATGTTTTTCCCTTCCTCTTGGCATTTTCTAAATTCTCTCGCACTGTCAGAACACTCCTATTTAGAAACTAGCTCAGGCCTATTTCTTCCCTTTTGTGGAGGAGGATGAGGAGCTGGTTTCATGCTTCCAACAGATCTGTTTTCCTTCCTTATTTTAGACTCTCAAATTCTGCTTTCAAAGGGCAGGCAAAATGGAGACTGAAATAATTGATTCAACAACAACCTCAAGG
This sequence comes from Capra ibex, assembly GCA_006410555.1. Classification (NCBI taxonomy): domain Eukaryota; kingdom Metazoa; phylum Chordata; class Mammalia; order Artiodactyla; family Bovidae; genus Capra; species Capra ibex. The sequence goes on along the minus strand of SJYO01022536.1, from coordinate 534 downwards.
CCTGTAAAATGCCATCTTTGCTACTAACCAGGGAATATCATATATCACAGGTAGACACTTTTTATACTTTAGAAAACAAGAAAAAGAATACCATTTTCTCCTCCCTCCTAATTAACTGCCCCTGGTCTACTAGGACCCTCAAATAACAGTGACAGATAATCTCAGAATTTCTAGATGAAAATAGAACAGGGGAGTTCCCTGGTGGTCCAGTGGTTAAGACTCTGTGTTTCCACTGCAGAAAGCGAGGGTTCGATCCCTGGTTGGGCAATTAAGGTTCCATAGGCCAATGTTGTGGTCACAACAAGCAAAGAAAGAAAAAGAAAATAGAGAACCTATAAAGTTAAAAAAAAAATCTATAGAATTTTCAGAAGACTGAATAATCAGGATTCAGGGCTTTCATTGTGGTCCAGGGGTTAAGACCCTGCCTGCCAGTGCAGGGCATACGGGTTCCATTCCTGGTCGGGGAAGACTCCACATGCCTCGGGGCAGCTAAGCCAGTGTTCCACAACTATTGATCCTGCATGTCCTAGAGTC
>SJYO01022518.1:0-40000 GCA_006410555.1 Capra ibex | reverse complement strand
TCTCACATCCATACATGACGACTGGAAAAACCATAGCTTTGACTATATGGACCTTTATTGGCAAAGTAATGTCTCAGCTTTTTAATATGTGGTCTAGGTTTGCCATGTTTTTCTTTCAAGGAGCAAACATCTTTTAATTTCATGGCTACAGTCACCATCTGCAATGATTTTGGAGCCCAAGAAAATAAAGCCTGTCACTGTTTCCACTGTTTCTCCATCTACTTGCCAGTAAGTGAGGGGACTGGATAATGCCATGATCTCCATTTTCTGAATGTTTAGTTATTTAAGTTTTTTCACTCTTCTCTTTCAGTTTCATCAAGAGGCTCTTTAATTCCTCTTCTCTTTCTGCCATAAGAGTAGTGTCATCTGCATACCTGAGGTTATTCGTATTTCACCCAGCAATATTGATCTCCTCATACCGCCAAACAATTTTCCACAAGAGCTGTTTCTCCTATAATCAAACACCATTTACCTGATCTACATCGAGACTGCATCATACTCTACAAGTTAGAGGCTCAGCCTTAGGACACTGCCCTCCTCCACATATCTGAGATACCAGTCACAAGCCCAAGGTGTCACCGGTACTTCTGCCTGACTGGCTGTACATCACAGGTTCCCATAAATCCCTCTTTGAGTTCTATTACTTGCTAGAGTAGCTGACAGAACTCGGGAAACCCACTTACTCATTTGGCTACCAGTTTTCTAATAAAAGGATATAACTTGGGATGTGCCAGACATGTAGGGCAAGGTATGAGGAAGGACAGGAACTTCCACAACCTCTGAGAGCATCACTCTCCCCATGTGTTCACCAGCCCAGAAGCTCTTACACAGTCATTCCGTATGTTCATGGAGGCTTCCCAACTAACCATGGTTGAGTAAATCACTCGCCTTCAGGGACTACTTCAACTTCTCGTCCCTCTCCCTCCTCCAGATATTCTCAAGTGGGACTAAATGTTCCAACTCTAACCACAATGTTGGCTCTCCAGACCACCAGCCTCCACTTTTTGATGCTTTCAAAAGTCACCTCATTAACTTAAACCCAGTTGTGGTACAAAGGGGCTTGCTGTAAATAATAAGACACCCTTTTCACCTTTATGGCTCTGGAGTTTTGTAGGAATTGAGGACAAAAGACTAAATATTATAAGAAAAATGCTACCATTGCTCTTGCTTCTCAAGAACTTCCTTTTGTCCCATTATCTCTACATGGCATGACAAACATTTGTTTTCCAGACACTGTTTTTTCCTATCTCCCTGTAACCTGTATTCCTCCCCTTTATAGTCCCAGACCCGTACACCTTCTCCTTAGCTCAGGATGGCACATAAGCCTCAGTCACCTGTCTTGAGTCCTCTGAAGTTTCTGTGAGGTTCCATATACACAAAATCACATTTGTTTTTCTTATGTCAACTTAATTATTAGACCAGTCAAATTAACCTTCATGAGAAGAGGAAAAACTTTCCTCTTTAACAGTGCTAATGTAAAAGTTCTTAGCTGTACTATAATTATATAACTGGTTATCACTAGCAGAAGTTTGGTAAATGTTACAGAGTAATCGATGTACTATTTCTGGAATTTTCAATGATTTCATAATTATTCCAAAACAAATTTTTAAGAATTTATCAAATGTAATATAATATTTCTTTTTCTGGGTTGCCCTTTTACACAGTACATAAGCCAGCTAAAATGATGTAATCTGAAATGTAACAAATATACCAGCTTAGATGATTATATACGCCAAGTACTACACAAAAATTAGTTATGTATTATAAAATTTCCTAAGTATTCCTTTATCCATTGATGAATAAAATATTTACTCATAGGCTAAAATAAAATAAGCTGAAACAGAATGATTTATTCAGTCTTTCTTTAATGAACATTAATTGAAAGCTTATCAAGTGCTTAGAGTTTATTGGATAACCATTACCTGGACTGCTTTCGGAGTGATGAAATAGGTATATAAAGAAACTATAGCAGGGAAATTAGCAAAATGGGGGACTGGAAAGAGTAGCCCTAAATTTTCACTATAAGTAGTTATCACAAAGGCCACATGGACACCTGAACTGCAAAGATCAGACTGCTCACTCATAGGGTATAGCGTTATTATAAATTTCATTGCATTTTTATGCTTAAATTTTTCATATTAGCTTAATGCAAAGCATGGACATAATACATATTTTATAACTATGTCTTTTTATTCTTTTGCGACCCAGTGACTGTAGCCCACCAAGCTCCTCTGTCCATGGGATTCTCCAGGCAAGGATACTCGAGTGGGTTGGCATTTCCTCCTTCAGGGGATCTTCTAAACTGAGGGATTGAACCCAGGTCTCCTCCACTGCAGGTAGATTCTTTACATCTGAGCCACTAGGGAATCCCATTCCTTTAATAAGAATACTCAAATGGTCCCAGCTACTATTAAAATCTTACTGGAAGCTTTATCATTATTTGAAAATGTTCTTTTCTTTTTGTTGTCTGGATCAACTATTTGCATTTCTAGATTTTTTGATTTTATAAATCTCTCTCTTATCACTTTTGAGATGAAGCTTTTCTATCCCAGAAAACCTTGTTTTTTGAAATAGATTTATTTGTTTAAAAAATACAATTACAATAATGAATATATTAGAGGAGTTTGTTTTTTATTCAAACTAGTTTAACAGAAGAGGTTTATTTTTTTTATGTAATGGACTTGGCTCTCAAGAACAGTTTTTTCCAGTAACTGTATAATATTAAACATGTAAAATAAGTACTGCTAAAAATACATGCGATATTTAGGGAAAATGAAACATTTTTGCAAGTATAATTACAGAGAGTGCTTTGCTCCTTTTATGTTTTTGTTTTCCTCCATTTGTTTTGCCTTGAGTTAGAAAAAAATGTTTTTTGATAATATTCTTTTTGTAGTATTTTGAAAGTCTTTGGAGAAACAAGAATGTTTCACTTGTGAAATCATCTATAGGGAAACTAGTATGCAGACTGTAATAGTGCTCCACTGATCTGCATTTTATTTTTCTGACCAGTGTTCCTGAATTCAGCACAATATAATTATAGTGACTGCCAAAATGAACACTAACTCAATAGAAATAGGAAAATGGGCCTAGTCTTGCTTCTGAAAATTACATAGCAGCATCAAGAAACTAAGAATCATCATGTAAAAGTTACTAGATAAAAATACTGGATAATTATCTGGCAGAACATAAAGACTATTTTAGATATCCTATTTTAAATATCTTGCTAAAACAGGTCACCAGAAACTATTCCACATGTGTTTGAAATATCTAAGTATCTCTGGATTGCTTTTTTCCATTGTGTGCTGGCTTTCTTAGAAGGCCAATTTTGGTCTGACATGGAAAGACAGAAGAAACATTTTTTAGTGTTTCTTAGTTTAGAAACCCTGACTCATACCCATTATTTCCGAAACTAACCCTAGGATTATAGTTACTGCATCCTCAAAATTAGTTTTCTCCGGCTATGCAGTTTTGCAGTTTCTGGTGCATAACTGGGTGCTTCTAGCACTGATACAAAAAATACTTTAGGGTTCCTAGGGGCAGTTTTCAGCATTCACAGGAAAAGATTCCTGTTATTTTAGCAATTTATACATGAGGTGCAGCCCACGATCTTATGATCTTATGACCTCAAAGGATCAGACATCCTCCCTGCTTTAAGATCCTGATGCTGGGAAAGACTGGGGGCAGGAGAAGGAAGTGACAGAGGATGAGAAGGTTGGATGGCTTTACTGACTCAGTGGACATGAGATCGAGCAAAGTCTGGGAGATAGTGAAAGACAGGGAAGCCTGGCATGCTGCAGGCCAAGGAGGCCCAAAATGTCAGACACGACTGAGCAACTAAACAACAACTGGTCTGCTTCTTCCTCTCCCTCAAGACAGACAGCCCTCAAGAGAACTCTTCACTCATGGAGCAACACTAGCCTGATAGATAAGATTTATTATTCAGTTCAGTTCAGTCATGCCCGACTCTTTGCAACTCCACGAATCACAACACGCCAGGCCTCCCTGTCCATCACGAACTCCCAGAGTTCACTCAAATTCATGTCCATCTCATCCTCTGTCACCCCCTTCTCCTCCTGCCCCCAATCCCTCCCAGCATCAGAGTCTTTTCCAATGAGTCAATTCTTCGCATGAGGTGGCCGAAGTACTGGAGGTTCAGCTTTAGACTCATTCCTTCCAAAGAACACTCAGGACTGATCTCCTTTAAAATGGACTGGTTGGATCTCCTTGCAGTCCAAGGGACTCTCAAGAGTCTTCTCCAACACCACAGCTCAAAAGCATCAATTCTCCAGCACTCAGCTTTCTTCATAGTCCAATTCTCACATCCATACATGACTACTGGAAAAACCATAGCCTTGACTAGAAGGAACTTTGTTGGCAAAGTAATGTCTCTGCTTTTGAATATTCTATCTAGGTTTGTCATAACTTTCCTTCCAAGGAGTAAGCGTCTTTTAATTTCATGGTTGCAATCACCAACTGCAGTGATTTTGGAGCCCCCCAAAATAAAGTCTGACGCTGTTTCCACTGTTTCCCCATCTATTTCCCATGAAGTGATGGGACCAGATGCCATGATCTTCGTTTTCTGAATGTTGAGCTTTAAGCCAACTTTTTCACTCTCCTCTTTCACTTTCATCAAGAGGCTTTTTCATTCCTCTCTACACTTTCTGCCATAATGGTGGTGTCATCTGCATATCGGAGATTATTGATATTTCTCCCTGCAGTCTTCATTCCAGCTTGTGCTTCTTCCAGCCCAGCATTTCTCATGATGTACTCTGCATACAAGTTAAACAAGCAGGGTGACAATATACAGCCTTGACATATTCCTTTTCCTATTTGGAACCAGTCTGTTGTTCCATGTCCAGTTCTAACTGTTGCTTCCTGACCTACATATAGGTTTCTCAAGAGGCAGGTCAGGTGGTCTGGTATTCCCATCTCTTTCAGAATTTTCCACAGTTGATTGTGATCCACACAGTCAAAGGCTTTGGCATAGTCAATAAAGCAGAAATAGATGTTTTTCTGGAACTCTCTTGCTTTTTCCATGATCCAGCGGATGTTGGCAATTTGATCTCTGGTTCCTCTGCCTTTTCTAAAACCAGCTTGAACATCTGGAAGTTCACATTTAACGTATTGCTGAAGCCTGGCTTGGAGAATTTTGAGCATTACTTTACTAGGGTGTGAGATGAGTGCAACTGTGCGGTAGTTTGAGCATTCTTTGGCATTGCCTTTCTTTGGGATTGGAATGAAAACTGACCTTTTCCAGTCTTGTGGCCACTGCTGAGTTTTCCAAAGTATTACTACTAAATTAAGTTTATGTGTTTACAAGGATAGTTTACTTCAAAAGTTAAATAAAAATATTAATGTAAATATTCTCATACTTTCAAAAATCACTCCAAACACATTAGAAACCAAACCTTATTGGGGATTAGACTGGGGTTCTCACCAGTCATGTTCCTAACTCAGGGTCCTGACTGCCTAGTGTAGATGTGGATCAAGACACTGGAAGTCCAATTGGCTTTTATTAGCATCATATTCAGATTAAGTCACAAATTCCATACGGACACATACAGAATTACTTCAGAAGTATACAAAAATGAGAGGTGCTGACTCCCTTTCACAGACCCAAAATGCCTTCTCCTGAAACGACTGGAACCAGACCATAACCACTTTAGAACCACTGCCTGTTGGAGCCTGGATGGTTTTGTTTGAGATGACTCGGTTGATGATGGGTTTCCTTGGAGGCTCAGTGGTAAAGAATCTGCCTGCCAATGCAGGAGACATGGGTTCAATCTCCGGGTTGGGAAGATGCCCTGGGGAAGGAAATGGTTGCCCATTCCAGTATCCTTGCCTAAGAAATGCCATGGACAGAGAAGCTTGACAGGCTACAGTCCATGAGGCCACAAAAGAGTCAGATATGACTTAGCAACTAAACAACAACAGCTGATAATACCTTCAGGAAGGGATAAAATAAAACAAAAACCCTCCATAACTTTCTTTTTGTATTAATTGTTGACCGTTTTTTAACTATATAACTTAGAATGGACAGAATTGCAACATTCTCTGTTTCTTTTTCAGTAATATCATCAAAGAGCTGTATGTTATTCAAGAAAAAAAACTGTCTGCTTCATCAAATACTTGATGTATGGCAAAACCAATACAATACTGTAAAGCAATTAGCCTCCAATTAAAATAAATAAATTTATATTTTAAAAAAAGAATTGCTGTATGGAATTTTTTTCTCTAGAAAAGCATTTATGCTATTTAAATTTTTAAATTGACATAAACATATATAATATGCTCCCACAATTTTATCTAGTTACTCTCTGTCTCAACTGTTTTTGATTTCTAAGGTTATGTGTACTTATAAGTGATCAAATTTGCCAGTATTTCTTTTGTTTCCTAAAAGACTAATATTGAGTTTTACTGAATATGAAAGTTTTTTATTCTATATAAAATTATTATTTTTGGTCTTTTAGGATTTCCCTTGCCTTGAGTTTATTATATAAAATAGGCTTTCATAGAATAAATCTTGTTTTAGCATTAGCCAAATTTATGAATTTTACACATTTTTTATTTATATATTTTCCTGTTATACTACTCATATCACATATTTCTGTTCTTAAAAATGATAGTTTAAATTTTCTTCTTATTCAATAACTATTTAGATTAGTGTATTTTAATGGTGAAGCATAATTTTGGCTAGCATTTTGCATTTTTAAAACATATTAAGTAAAATTACGCTTTTTCTTTTAAAATTACTTGACAATTCTTTTAAGACTATGTACACAGAAACTATCTACTAGTGTTTCTATACATGCTTCAAAAGAGTGTAAATACTGAACTTGTGAGTATATGGTTCCATATACATTCATTAGATCAAGATTTACAGTTTGTCAATCAAATTTCTTATTCTTTTGTTATTGTTTTTTCTGTCTTTTCTGAAAGAAGTTCAGTGTCTTCAATTTATAGTGACTTTTTTGCTGTAATACATATCTAGTTACATGTATAAAGATCCATGAATATTATGGATTTTATCTCAAAATAACTGTCTTAGTTTGCTTGACCTACCATAATAAAATACCATGGACTGGGCAGATTAAGGGGCTTTTCAGGTGGTACTAGTGGTAAAGAACCTGCCTGCAAATACAGAAGACATAAGAGACATTTGTTCAATTCCTGGGTCAGGAATGTCCCCTGGAGGAGGGCATGGCAACTCACTCCAGTATTCTTGCCTGGAGAATCCCACGGACAGAGGAGACTGGTACGTTACCAGGCTATGGTCCATAAGGTCGCAAAAAGTCAGACATGATTGAAGTGACTTAGCATGCATGCATGCACGTGCAGATTAAACAATATAAATTTATCTCTCACACATCTAGAGGCTTCAAGTCCAAAATCCAAGTGCCATCAAGGTAGGGTTGATTCTGACTCTTCTCTTGGCTTGGAGGCAGTTGCCATCTCATAATGTGGTAACATGATCCCTCCTTTGTGTGTGAGTGCAAAGACAAAGACTATACTCTTTGGGGTCTCTTCTTAGAAGGGAACTAATCCTAAAATCTAGATGGATCCCACTCTCATGACCTCATAAACTCTAAATACCTCCTAGTAGTCTCATCTCCAAATACCATCACACTGGGGATAGGGGCTTCTACACCTGAACTTGAGAAAACAAGAATTTAGTTCATAACAATAATCTGAACTGTCCTTCTCTGTTGTATTAAAATTTTTTTCTTAAATTCTTTTTTCTCCGACAACATTAATATAGCTGTCTGCTTGCTAGCCTGAAACCTTTTAACTCTTCATTTTCAACTTTTCTGTATATCTATTAATATAATTTAGTGAATCATTTGCAAAAATGCATATGTTTGAATTCATTTCCATAAACCTTTTTGCCTTTCACAACAGAAATTTAACATATTCAGATTTACTATACTGACTCTTAGATTCATACCTATTGTCTTAATTTATGTTCTATTATATTTGTTTACTCTTATTTTTTCTACCTTTTCTGTATTTATTCTATTAGTTCCATGTCTAAGCTATAAGAGAGCAATATGCACTCAGTTTATCTTTTTCCAGGGCTTAGGCTTGATTCACAGACTCCCCTTCTGACTTTTTTTTTTTTTTATTGGAATATAAGTGCTTTACAGTGTTGTTAGTTTATGCTGTACAATGAAGTCAATCAACCATATGCATACATATATCTATCCCCTCTTAAGACTCCCTCCCACCCCTAGCCCATCCCATCCCTCTACATAATCACAGAGCACCAAGCTGAGCTTCCTGTGCTTTGTAACACGTTCCCACTAGCTATCTATTTTACACATGGTAGTGTATGTATATATGTATATGTATATATATATCCCAATCTCCCAATTTGCCCCAGTCTCCCCTCCCAACCTCTGTGTGTCCATATGCCTATTCTGTACATCTGTCTCTTACCCTGCCTCAGAATTAGGTAATTAAGATGGAAAGACAACCCTCAGAATGGGAGAAAATATTTGCAAACAAAGCAACAAAGGATTAACCTCCAAAATATATAAAACAGCTCATGGAGATAAACATCAAAAATGCAACCCAATCAAAAAATGGGGCAAAGACCCAAATATACATCTCTCCCTAATGACTTCTTACAAATATTTCTTGCACTTCCTTTTCCTTGATCTCTTAGAGATGTGTGGCTTCCAGATATTTTTCAATCCTGGTTGAAAAATATCTTCATTATTAGGTTTCATTCCTTAGGGCTCTATTCTCTGGGTTTCCATGTCATTTCATTTCTCTTTGGTTGTAAAAATAGAGTCAAGGCAAAAGTTTAGTTTTATAATTCTGGGACAGTCACAGTACATTAGGAACAGATATGGTTACATAGGTGTGACACCTGGTATCAAAAAATATTATATATATTTTTACTCAAAAAAGAGTTTAAGCCAATTTGGGGGAAAAAATGTCATGATTGATCATGCGTCCTGGGTACAGCACATAGAAGAACCTGCCAAATGTTTTCAATTTAGCATTTAAGTTTGCTAAATGTTTGCCATTTTATTGCAGTCTTCCATGACTTCTTGTTTTTTAAAACTGCAAAGCAATATAGACAGCAAGCACCCATTTTAGCAGTTTCTTTGCTGACTTTCATTCAGTTCCTGGAAAAGTGCCTAGCAGATACAGCTTAAAAAAAAAAAAAAGATTTAATAAATAAATTGAAAGTTTTAAAAATACTAAAAAATAGTGAAGCTTAGGTAACTTTTTACATACTAAGGAAGAAAGCACATGTCAACTGTGCTATCTCAGAATGAACTGCATAATTTCTTTGAGGTGTATTTAATGTGATTAATGCAAACATAAATATAATTAGTGGGACTATGTTGATTTCTCTGTATTTATAATATAGGTTAAGAAAAAATTATTTGAATGAAATTGATTATATATGTCCCCTCTGCTTCTTACAAGACTTTCTCCTGACATAAAGGAAAGTTAAAACTGCTGAAAATCTAGCATCCTTTTTGGCAATGATAACATAGTTTTGATAAACTTGCATATTTTGATAAACTTTAGTTTCCATAATATTATGAGTTAAATGCCTATTTAAACATGCTATATTTTTTTCTCTTGAACTTCTTATTTTTAGAATTTTAAATAGAATACAAAATCAGAAAGTGGGTAATGTTTAGTATTGAAGGCAAAAGAAGAAGAGGGTGGTAGAAGACAATAGTTGATTTGGATAGTATCACCGACTCAATGGACATGAGGTTGAGCAAACCCCAGAAGGACAGGGGAGCCTGGCGTGCTGCAGTCCATGGAGTAGGACAAAGAGTAGGACATGACTTAGTCACTGAAAAACAACAACAACAAGCCTTTATTTATAACAAAACTAAATATAATGTTGAAGGATATTAATAGATTGTTTTAAAGGGCTCTGTTGTGTTTTGCTTCAAAGTATTCAAAGATTTCCAGCTTAATGTTAAGGATCCTATTCTCTCTCGGACTAATATAATCAGGATTTTGCTTATAATACCGCTAGGGAACTTTTTATCATGGCCACCACTGGTTTTCATGTTGTTAAATTCAATCATCAGTTCTCATCTTATTGTTAAAAAAATTTGATATAGGAAATCAGCCCTACTATTTTTCACTTGACCTAATAAACTCAGAATCCCTTGAATGAACCCCTACTTCACTGTTTGCTTCTTCTGGTGTCTTTTCTTCTTTCTCTTCTGCCCATCTGCCTAATATGGGAAGGGTCTAGGTATCTATGTATTTAAGTATGTATTTTCTCTTCTTCTCAATCTATACACACTCCCAGTCTAATAATGAGGAACTCCTTATCTCTAGCATCAACTCATCCCTCAAGCCTGTCTAATATATCCCATTCAACTACATACTTAATATCTTATGTTATGGATCTAAAAGATATCTCAAATGTCCTGTTTAAAAACTAAACTGATCTTGTTCAAACTTACACAAAGTGGCAACCATTATCATTAATGGTAATATTGTTATGTCATAAGTTCAGGTCAAGAACTCTAGAGTCTTTCTAGACATGTCTTTTTTCTCACAGCATCCATTCAACCAGTTAGAAATTCCTAAGAACTCTGTCTTCTGAACATATCTAGCATTTAATCAATTTATCCTACCAAGCCATCTGCTACCAGGGCTTCCCAGGTGGCACTGTGGTAAAGAACACACAGGAGATGCAAGAGATGCAGGTTCAATCCCTAGTTCAGGAAGATCCCCTGGACTAGGAAATGGCAGCCCACTTCAGCATTCTTTCCAGGAAAACTCCATGGGCAGAGGAGATTGGAAGGCTATAGTCCTTGGGGTCACAAAGAGTTGAATACAACTGAGCATCTGCTATCATGACAGCCCAAGCCACCATGATATCTCATCTGGATTACCATAACAGTCTCCTAATTCATTGATGTGTGCCTGCACATGCTCTCTTATTCTTAAATTCTACAACTAGACTGATTCTTTTGAAGTCTAAATTAAGCTATATAACTCCTCTCCTCCAAATCCTGTAATACGTCTGTATTCAACAAAAAGTAAGGTCAAAAAAGACTTAGACATCTTAGTAACTAAACAACAAGAAATGGAGAAAACATCTGTATGATGGTCTACAAAGCCTTATATAATCTGATCACCTTGTTACTTCTCTAATTCCATCTCCTCTTTCTCATTGTTCACAAGTTCACAACTCAACAAGTTTTACAAGTTCAACAAGCTCACAACTTGTTACACTAGCCTCTTGCCTGATTTTGAAATACGCTAGGGCTTTAACATTAGTTACAAAGCTAAATCCAGTCTCTGTACCCCGACACTGAATTAAATCTCAGAGACAGAGTTTGGACTTGGGTTCTGTTTTGGGTTCTGAGGGTGGGGTGCCTAGGACTTTGTGGGCTTACTCTTTATTGGTGTCTTTAAAGCTTAAGGTTGGGAATTAGGGTAAGGAACAGGAAAAGCTGTTGGTTATCTGGATTATCCAGGGCTTTTTTTTTTTTAATTTTTGTTGGAATACAGTATAGTTGACTTACAATTCAGATTTATATATACATATATTATCCACCCTTTTTTAGATTCTTCGTCATTTAGGTCATTACAGGATACCGAGTAGAGTTCCCTGTGCTATACAGTAGGTTCTTATAAGTTATGTATTTTATATATAGTAGTGTGTATATGTCAGTCCCAGTCTCCCAGTGTATCGTTTCCCTCCTCCCCTTGCTTCTCCCTTGGTAACTGTAAGTTGTTTTTTTGCATCTGTAACTCTATTTCTGTTTTGTTAATAAGTTCATCTGTACCATATTTTTTAGATTCCACATATAAGTGATATCATCTGGTATTTGTCTTCCTTTGTCTGATTTACTTCACTCATCACGGTTATCTCTAGGTCCAGGGAATTTTTTAAAGGGACTTTCTTGGGTGGGACAGCCCAGTTCCTTATCTAAGTTTTCTGCCAGTAGCTGTGTCATGCAGTTGGCTATATGATTATTCAAGATAAATGCCATGAAAATGGATGCCTTGGCAATCAAAAGCTTAACTGTAAGTTACATTACAATTAAATGGTTAATGCTAGGCACTTATACCATGTTGCCAACAACATGATTCAATTTTGAAGCAAAAATTAGCACTTTGGAAAACTTGTATTAGCATTCTAGTTTTATTGAAAAAAACTGAGGAAACTATATCAGACATAACCACCACCTTCTTAATGGTCAATACATGAAGGTACAAAATCATGCATACGTGAGAGACTAATTTAAAGTGAATGGTAAAAAAAAAAATAAAATAAAAAATAAAGTGAATGGTTCACCAGTAGGTTTTAACATAAGAGAAAATAAAGAATCCACTGACATAGTTACAGCTTCTACTTTGTTAGCAAACTTTACAAAATTAAGTTATTTAGTTTTTGTGTCATATCTGAGAAACATATCCATCATCATCTGAAAAGATGGTTAAAACATTCTTTTCTTTCAACTGGACTATGGAATAGAGTTAGCTTATCTTCATTTTCTTCAAGGAAAATAATATATTTCAATAGACTGAATGAAGAACTTGATAAATAAAGTGGCACTGTTTCACATTTTTGAAAATCTATTTTTTGCATATCTTACTGATGTGGAAAGTACAGGTCTTTTTATAAAAAATATGCTAACCCATAACAGGTTCCTTATTGGCACTTTTAACCAAATATATTCATTCTATCATTTTTGGAATAAATAAATATTTATTCTGTAAGTCTAATATTTAATATGGCAAATATCAATAGATATCCAGAGAGAAGTTTTCTGTGATCTGCAAACATTTTAAAGAGTGCACAGAAAACCACTTTGCACAAAAATATGTAAATAATTTTTTTTTTTTTTTAGAGAATGTATGTTACTTCCTAAACTAGACATGGAACAACAGACTGGTTCCAAATTGGGAAAGGACAAGGCTGTATATTGTCACCCTGATATTTAACTTATATGCAGAGTACATCATGAGAAACGCTGGACTGAATGAAGCACAAGCTGGAATCAAGATTGCCAGGAGAAATATCAATAACCTCAGATATGCAGATGACACCACCCTTATGACAGAATGCAAAGAAGAACTAAAGAGCCTCTTGAAAGTGAAAGAGGAGAGTGAAAATGTTGACTTAAAACTCAACATTCAAAAAACTAAGATCATGGTATCCAGCCCCATCATTTTATGGCAAACAGATGGGTAAACAAAGGAAACAGTGACAGACTTTATTTTGGGGGGCTCCAAAATCACTGCAGATGGTGATTGCAGCCATGAAATTAAGACATTTGTTCCTTGGAAGAAAAGCTATCACCAACCTAGACATCATATTAAAGAGCAGAGACATTACTTTGCCAACAAAGGTTCATACAGTCAAGGCTATGGTTTTTCCAGTGGTCATGTATGAATGTGAGAGTTGGACCATAAAGAAAGCTGAGCGCTGAAGAATTGATCCCTTTGAACTACGGTGTTGAAGAAGACTCTTGAGAGTCCCTTGGACTGCAAGGAGATCCAACCAGTCCTAAAGGAAATCAGTCCTGAATATTCACTGGAAGGACTGATGCTGACACTGAAACTCCAATACTTTGGGCACCTGATGAAAAGAACTCACTCATCTGAAAAGACCCTGATGCTGGGAAAGAATGAAGGCGGGAGAAGGGGATGACAGAGGATGAGATGTTTGGATGACATTACTGACTCAATGGACATGAGTTTGAGTAAACTCTGGGAGTTAGTGATAGATAGGGAGGCCTGGCATGCTTGCAGTCCACAAGGTTGCAAAGAGTCAGACACTACTGAGCGACTGAACTGCAAGAGTATTGACTTTTGTAGCTATTCTTTCTTCAGTTTCTGAACAAAAATAATATTCCCAAGATAATTTTTTATCTTGACCTCAAAAAAATTATGCTTAATACATCCATGTGTGGAACAAAACATTTTCTCTACTTCCTAAAAGCTGCTCATGTGAGGCATTAATCATTTTTCTTATTGAAAATAAATATATTTTCTGGTTTTATATGGAGTTTATGTCTGTAACAACTGCCTCTGGACTCATGAATCATGAAAGGTAAAAACAAGAGAACATATGGTGGCCTTTGTGTATTTTCTTCAGAGAGTTCATTCTGAAGTATTTCAGAATTTGTCTTAAAATCTGACAGTATTACTAATCTAATTTCCATGGAAAAAGAAAAATATCCCCCTTTTCACTTCTTTTTGGACTCAAGAGGAAAACTGCAAGTAAATTTTGATGTTGCATATATGTATACATCAGTTCACTTCAGTTCAGTCACTTAGTCGTGTCCGAGCGAGACTGGACAAATCACAGAGAGTTTTTACTCTGTGAGGAGTAACATGGACATTTTTCTGGAGGCAACAGGGACAGACCAAATACTTTGAATAGAGTTATGATGTGACTGGATTTGGTTTTTATACAGTCCATTTTGACAAATTTTTATTTAGCACCTTCTGGGTACTGGGCTAAGCTGTTGCTGCTGCTAAATCATTTCAGTCATGTCCGGCTCTGTGCGACCCCATAGATGGCAGCCCACCAGGCTCCCCCGTCCCTGGAATTCTCCAGGCAAGAACACTGGAGTGAGCTGCCATTTCCTTCTCCAATGCATGAAAGTGAAAAGTGAAAGTGAAGTCACTCAGTCCTGTCTGACTCATAGTGACCCCATGGACTTCAGCCTACCAGGCTCCTCCATCCATGGTATTTTCCAGGCAAGAGTATGGCAGTGGGTTGCCACTGCCTTCTCCAGAGTGGGCTAAGCTAAAGGAATGCAAAACCAAGTAAGAGCTAGCATTTTACCTTGCTGCTGCAGCTGCTACTAAGTCACTTCAGTCGTATCTGACTCTGTGTGACCCCATAAACGGCAGCCCACCAGGCTCCCCCGTCCCTGGGATTCTCCAGGCAAAACACTGAAGTGTGCTGCCATTTCCTTCTCCAAGGCATGAAAGTGAAAAGTGAAAGTGAAGTCGCTCAGTCGTGTCTGACTCTTAGCGACCCCATGGACCACAGCCTACCAGGCTCCTCCATCCATGGGATTCTCCAGGCAAGAGTACTGGAGTGGGGTGCCATTGCCTTCTCCTAAGAGGAAAGCAAGCATGGAGTAAGTGTGTAAGGGGCTTCCCAAGTGGCTCAGTGGTAAAGAATCTGCCTGCCAATGCAGGAGATGTGGGTTCCACCCCTGTCTGGAAGACCACTTGGTGAAGGAAATGCCAACCCCTCTAGTATTCTTTCCTGGGGAATCCCACGGACAGAGGGCTACAAGAAGATATGACTTAGTGACTAAAAGCCAGATGTGACTTAGAGACTAAATGACAACACAACTGGATAAGAACACTATTTTCTGTTGGGTAGCCTATGACGGCCTTTCGGCTCAGGTGTCTTCTCTCACCTATTTATGGAGTTATCACACACATGTCACACAGTATTTAAGGCTAATATTTCTTTATACGACCTACAGAGTTCCAGCTCTTCCGTGGATTGTCTGTACCTGTTCACACACATCTTCAATGTTTCCTTCCATAAAGAGGAAACAGCACTGCTGGGTTCTCTTTTTTCCTCCTACCATGGCATATATTCAGTTTAGGATAATGATCCTGCTTAAGCTTAGCTCTGGGCTTCCTGGCTCAGCTCGTAAAGAATCTTCCTGCAATGCAGGAGATCCCAGTTTGATTCCTGAGTTAGGAAGATTCCCTGGAGAATCCATAGGCTACTCACTCAAGTATTCATGAGCTTCCCTGGTGGCCCAGATGGTAACAAATCCTCCTGCAATGAATGCAGGAGACCTCAATTTGATCCCTGGACTGGGAAGATCCCCTGGAGGAGGGCGTGGCAACCCACTCCAGTATTCTTGCCTGGAAAATCCCCACAGACAGAGGAGTCTAGCAGGCTACATTCCAAGGGGTCACAAAGAGTCAGACAGGACTGTGCCACTAAGCACAGCACAACACAAGATTAGCTCTGTTGTTTCCTCCCCTCTTTTTCTTGGGAGCCAGCTTCCAAAAGAGCCAGGCAGGTAGAAAGGCTCTAACCTGTTACTGAGTGACTCAGTCCATGTTTAGGATCTATTACTGGAAACTCCATCAGCCCACATACATAAGCCACAGTCTTAAACGTTGACTTCCTCATTAAAAACGCAATATTTTACTCCCATTTGCTTAACTCCCTTCTTTTATTTCTTTATTCATTTGAAATTCAATGAGGAAAAGGGAGGTTATTCGAAGCACCATAGTTAAGAATTATGAAGAAAGGGTAGGGAAAAAAAAATTATCTAGAAGAAGAAACAGAGATGGATGAGGAAACCATCAAGGAATTTAAACAGCAGTAGCTCATTTGACAAAAGGAGAATCAACCATTGAATTAAACATCTCTAAAATACTGAGTAAAGTGAGGAGATTAAAACTACATACCTGTGGAGCGGCCAACACAGAGTTCCTTCGTGACAGTGGAAGAACTGGTTTTAGCGGATGTGAGAAGCACAAGCTGGCTTGAACGAGATGAAGAGTGAAAGGCTGTGAAGCCCATGCTGATAGCACGTGACGTCGACTGTCTCGTGACCGCGCAGACTGCGCAGACTGAACGCGTCCGTGAAATGAAAGCGTAATGGCGCAGGCGAGGGGCTGTTATCGCGAGACCATTAGCATGGGGGTTAAAGGTCGGGGGCTCAGGGTTCCCTAGTAGCTCAGAGGTTAAAGCATCTGCCGGGAATGTTGGAGACCCGGGTTCTATCCCTGGGTCAGGAAGATCCCCTGGAGAAGAAAACGGCAACCCACACCAGTACTCTTGCCTGGAAAATCCCATGGAGGGAGGGAGGAGCCTGGTTGGCTACAGTCCTTGGGGTCGCAAAGAGTCGGACACTACTGAGCGACTTCACTTATTTACTTACTTATAGGTCAGGAGACCGTTAGCCTGGTGGTTAAAGGTCTTCCTGCTCCTCTAATGATCAGCCTAGCAGTGGTCCTCTCGGCAGAGTGCAGCAAGACGTGGACCTGGGTCTTATTCCGTGGCCCTCCAGGCCCTTTTGCCTCAGGGCCATCGGGTGAGCTGTGGGCCGAAGACAAGCTGAGGACCCAGAACAGGCTAAGGACTGTGTCTCACAGAACTCTGGAGCCCCGTGAAGGCCGAAGCCTCCCTCACCACTGCCCACTGGTCAGGTCCAGAGCTGGAAGCATCCAGGAACTTCACCCCCTTCCTCGCTCTGGTCCCTGGAGTCCTCAGCAGCAGGAGGATATCACAAGGTCATTAAGATAAGAGCTTCAACCAACTTCTGTGTCTCTGTTCAAGTTTCCAAACTTGGTCCAGCGTTGATCAGTTGTCCACCCCCAGGAGATGGCCAGAGGTCAAGGTTCAGGTGCAAGGACCTTGTACATCATTACTTCAGACCCACTTCTATGGTTGGGACCTCTCTCAAAGAAGGGTGAGTATTGTGAGCTGTAGATTAACCTGATTGGTATTTGTTACAAATGATGCTCTCCAGTTTAAATGAAAAACCTAGGGACCGGCCAGCTATGACGCTCCTGTCTAATATCTTTAAAAAATGTGTTTACGACCCTTTGCTGAAAATAGGGAAACAAACTTAAAAGAGCAAGCCAGAAAAACAGAGTAGAATCATTGAGTGTGGATCAGGATCTATTTGAATTTCCTGTTATTTCACTGTAATACCCCTCAGCTCTGTAGTTTTTGCCAAGGATTCTCCTTAACTCAGTGACCTGTCTTCCTGGACTCACATCCTCCATGAATTATCCTCTGCTTCTTGCTAGTTTTACATTTTGCCCTTCATTGTTGTTGTTCAGTTGGAAAGTTGTGTCCAACTCTTTGCAACCCCATGGACTGCAGCATGCTAGGTTCCCCTGTCCTTCACTGTTTCCCCAAGTTTGCTCAAATTCTCATCCATGGAGTCAGTGATGCCATCTAACCATTTCGTCCTCTGTCACCCCATTCTTCTCTTGCCCTCAGTCTTTCCCAGCATCAGGGTTTTTTACAATAAGTTGGCTCTTGGCATCAGGTGGCTAAAGTATTCGAGCTTCATCTTTAGCATAGTTCTTCCAATGAATATTTGCGGTTGATTTCCTTTAGGATGGACTGGTTTGATCTCCTTGCTGTCTGAGGGGCTCTCAAGATTCTTTTCCAGCACCACAATTTGGGAAACATCAATTCTTTGGTGCTCAGCCTCCTCTTTAATTTCTCCTTTATCCAGCCCTTCCTTAGAGAAACAGCCTTACTACCAATGACACCATTTAATTATATGTGAAAATATTTAGCAGTGTTCCTGACAATCAATTGCTTAGTTCTAGTTAAACATTAGGTTGTTTTTCTTTTTTCCTAGAGACAGTTTCCTTTGAGAGTATACTGTTCATATGAAGGAGAGCATCCTTCATACTAATGAAGGACAAATTATTCAGTAAGTGCTGTGATGCTTTTTAGACATTATACAGAGAGACAGCTGCTAATCATTTATATAGAAATCTATTTAGACTGACATCTGCCATATTCCCAAGAAAAGCAAAGCACTTACCTAAACCTATGCAATGTTTTAGTAAATGCTTTCTTTGAAATTCTAGAGTACTTAAATCAGAAGCCTTTTGCTAAATTAATAACTTGTTGAATCAAAGTAGGACTAAGTCAATAATAAATAAGAGAGAAGAATTTTATTGATTACCACTTAAAAAAATGAAATTACACTTCATTTGGCATAAATTTTGTAGCTGCTCAGTGAGCACATTTCCTCTCCTCCTGCATATGGCCATGCATTCTCGAGACTGGATGTGATGGAAATGATCCATGCCACTTCTGCATTCCATTAGTAATTCCCAAATTGCTCCTTCATGATCATTTCCCCCTCAACAAGCTGGAGGAAGACAAGCAGGACTAGCCTGGAATTCACATGTTGAAAATAATGAACATACAAAGAAGGGTTCTAGGTCCTTGAAGATCCTCTTAGAGTAAATCTACCTAGTGCACAGGACTGTTTGGGACTTCATGTAATTAATAAATAAGTTCAGGTGGTAAGTCCGCCATGGTCCGGGGGTTTATCTTTGGAGCTGTAAGCATCACGTGCACCAGTAGTTCCATATCCTGTCTTTCTTATTTCCCCAAGCTGAAATATGCATGCATGTTCCATGTTTGAGAGCCATCCTTCAACAGTCTTAGAATGACAGCAGCTGGGTCTATGAGCAGAGTCTCCTGTAACAGTGGCACCACGAACTAATAGGAACTGCCCTCCTGCACCTAGACTCCTGTTTAAAGGAAAATCAAATATCTGTTATCTCTGAGCTGCTGTTATGGGAGCCCTTTCTTCCAAAGATTGACCCTACACCCTAAATCTGTAGTGCTCATGGCTTTGATTGAACAGGATTGCCTGTAAGGCATGTTAAAAGCTAGATTTCTGTTAATCATAGATGTTAACCCCCAACTTGAAACAACAAATGCAAAGATAGCATTATTTTATCATAATTGCTGAAATAGATTTATGCATAATAAATGAGGCATGAAAGAATATAAAGCTAAACCTTAAAATAAGGTTGTGACACTAAACATGCTACACATTAGTTACACTTTGAAGAAGTAGGGCCTGTGCACTATGATTGAAACACTCTTCAAAGTAGCAAACTCGGCCTTTGTCTCAACTGTTCTACCTTTTCAGTCTAGATAAATTTCACCAGGAATGATAATGATATTAGAATCATGGCTTCTTAATATTTGGATATAAGTATCTTCATTTAACTCCTTGGTCACTTTTATTTGCTTTAAAGTGGTAGAAATTTTAACGAATTCTGAGAGCCAAGTATAAACATGTTCTCATGTCAGTGAAACCAAAGCCAAATTCACAACCTACTGATAATATGTGTAGACTATATACGGAATAGAAAAAATACCAGAACAAAATGAATCAGGGCATTATTCTTGACCCTGGAATTAAGGGACAAGTCAACTCATGATGTTGGATTTTCTCCTCTTCATTTACAAAATGGCAGCAGTGCTTTTTGCTGTCATCTCACTGAGCTATCTTGTATGTGTGTGTTCAGTCATGTCTGACTCTTTGTGACCCCATGGACTGCAGCCCACCAAGTTCTTCTGTCCATGAGATATTCCTGACAAGAATACTGGAGTGGGCTGCCATTTCCTTCTCCAAGCTTGTATTAAGTAGGTGAAAATGTAAAGTTCTAAGCAAACATGTTTATTTGGATAACCAAGCTCATAATTTAACTATGTTAAGCCAATTAATTTATTTTTGAACATTATCTGTTAATCTAGAATAAGAAGCAAGCTAAAGAGGAAAGAAGTTACTTAATTTATACTTGTATGTGTTCAGATTTACTTGCTTATTACTCTTCCCTTTGCACAACAAAGTAAGCAAAATACTGTTTGCAAACATGGCAAATCGAAATATCCAAATGAAAACATTTACTCCAAAGAGAATGGTTTTGTCTTACAAATTAAAAACCAGCTGTGCCATCCTTCATGGAAAACATTATATAGCAACCAATTTGTCCACAAATGAATCATTTCAATGAATATAATACATAATACTGCTGGTGGCATTATTTTGACAGGCTAGGTTTATTAAGGTCATTGAGTTAAAAAAAAAAATAAAACATTATGTGTAAAATAATTGAAAATTCCTCTAAAACGTATCTTTTAAGTTCAAAAGGAAGAGTTCTTCCTAAACTAAGCTGAGTTTCTTGCATTTGCACTGTGTAACACAGACATAACACATAGACAGTACAGAATAGTGCGTATTAATTTAGGTGAGAGTTTTATAGTTCAAAGCAGAAAATCCAACAGGAGTGCTATTGCTAACAAGCTATCATTATATAAGATAAATTGATGGAAATATAGCCATGTACTCAATAGTACTGAGTGAGCTCCAGTAATGAACAAAGCAGTGTCCATACTGCTGAAACTTCAGTACTAAATAATTCATTGCTTCATAGAGCTCACCATCTAATAAAGAAGAACAGATACTAAACAACAAATTATGTTACTGACATTCAGTCATAATTTTAATAATTTGTGTATTTCCTCAGGTGACTTAAGTTACTTCACTTTAATTTGATTCAGTTTAAAAGTATGCATTTTTAATTGTGTCATACATGATTATAGTAGTTGGGAATGTAACAGTAAGCTGAAAAAAAATAAACCTCTGCTCTAATAAAGTTTCCATTTTCATGAGAGGCTGAGAATCCTAAAATTATATGTTACATAGACTGTTACTAGGTGCCTTTTCATGGTTCACAGCTTTGTCATGGTGAAGGGTTTTGCATAGCTCAATGAAGCTATGAGCCATGCCATGCAGGGTTACTGGTGATTAGTGCTATGAAAGAAAATAGATGAATTTAGGAGAATAAGAGTGTTATAATATTCAAGAGCAGATTTAGGGAATTATTTACTGAGTTCCTTCAATTATTTATTCCACAGGATGTGGAAAATGGGAAGATATTTGAAATGTATTTCCAAGCAGATGGAACAAGAAGTATTAAAGTCCATGAGGCAGAAGTGCATTCAGTGAAAAGCAAGTTCAGTAGGGTGAAGAAAGGCACCAGGGGAAGATGAATAGGAGATAGGGAGATAAAGTGTTATGGACTGAATGTGTCCCCATAAATTGATATATTAAACTCCTAACTCCCAATATGATGATACTTAGATATGGGACTTTGAGGAAATAATTAGGGTTCAGTTCAGTTGCTCAGTTGTGTCCTCTAGTCTCTCTGACCCCATGCACATACCAGACTTCCCTGTCAGTCACCATCTGACACTATATAAGTAAGATGAAGGAAGCACATGTGATGTAAATTACTGTAGAAAACCCTAACGATGACAAATTCTGACAAACATGATTTTTAAAACATAATTTGAAGATAATAAATTGGGATGTGTTGCTAATGCAGTCAAGAACAAAACCAAGAAGATGAATGAGAGGATTTCAAGAGCAAAGAAATTTTTACTTCCTTTTTTAAATCCAAAAGTTGGGGACAGAAGGTCTATTTGCAAAGTGTACAATGCCCATACATTTCAAAAGAACAATTTTTGACTCATTTTCTATACCTAGAAAAGTGTCATTGTGTTTTTTCTTTTTCTTTTTAAAGGACACTCTTAGAAAAACTGGAAAAATCAAGATTTGGTGTTTTGTATTAAATTCTGCTTAAAGTCAGTTTTAAGCAGTTTGCTATTATATAGTAATTTAGTTAATTTCCTTCAGTTCAGTTCAGTCACTCAGTCATGTCTGACTCTGCAACCCCATGGACTGCAGCACTCCAGGCTTCCCTGTTCATCACCAACTCCTGGAGCTTGCTCAAACCCATGTCCGTTGAGTCAGTGTCCTACAAGCATCTCATCCTCTGTCATCCTCTGCTCTCCTGCCTTCAGTCTTTTTCAAAATCAGAGTCTTTTCTAATGAGTCACTTCTTCACATCAGGTAGCCAAAGTATTGGAGGTTCAGCTTCAGCATCAGTCCTTCCAGTGAATATTCAGGACTGATTTCCTTTAGGATTGACTTGTTGGATCTCCTTGCCATCCAGAGGACTCTCAAGGGTCTTCTCCATAGTTCAATAGCATCAATTCTTTGGTGCTCAGCTTTCTTTATGGTCCAACTCTTGCATCCATACGTGCCTGCTGGAAAGACCATAGCTTTGACTACACAGACCTTTGTCAGCAAAGTAATGTCAGCTTTTTAATATGCTGTCTAGGTCTGTCTGACTAATTAGGATTAGATGATGTCATTAGTCACTCAGTTGTGTCCAACTCTTTGTGACCCCGTGGACTCTAAATTCTGTCCATGGAAATCTCCAGGCAAGGATATTGGAGTGGGTAGCCTCTCCCTTCAGGGGATTTTCCCAACCCAGGAATTGAACCCAAGTCTCCTACATTGAGGTCATTAGACTGGAAAATTCAGGAGTTCAGCATAAGATAGTGTCCAGCTCTAAGCCCACTAGGAAGATGTCATCTATATAATGAAGCATTCTTCCTCCAAGACTGGGACTTGTTCCAAGCCATGACCTACCTCCTGATGGCAGAGAGCCCAGAAGTTTAGGCATCCTTGTGGAAGAACACTAAAGATGTAACCCGCTCCATGTGAAAACAAGCTATCCTCATCATCCCAGTGAAAGGAATGCTTAAAAGTGCCTTTGAAATGTCAGTTACTAAGTACCTTCAGCTTGGGCCATAGCACATAGGAATCACAACGTCCAGGAAACACTGTAGGCCCCCAACTGCTGAACTATGGTGTTGAGCCATTTATTACCCAAGGTGATTCACCAGGTGCCTGAGGCCTTCCACACAGGTGAAACGGGGCTGCTGAGTAGATAAACAGGCTCAGAGATGGCTTTGTCTTTCTGGGGCTCAGCAGTGAGGACAGTGGTCCCAGAGATAGTGGTCTCAGCCCCCATATCAGAAGCTGTGATTCTTCCCCACTCCCCTTTGGACTGTAACCCTCGCATAAACCCTTCTGTTCTCCTGGGAACAGATGGACCTTGGCCTAACCTCTAGTACTATTTTGTTTTTTCTGTTTTGTTTTACTTTTTAAAGCCCCAGAGACCTGGGTCAAAGTTGGTGAGGTGCTTGATGCATCTCCAGATTCATGGGACGGGTCAGAGGGAATAGCACTCATATTAATCATAGGAAGATCATGAGGGCCCTAGCAATGTTGCCTGTGGCAACCGGCTACCTGGCCTCAGGAGCTTATCCATCTCCTCCATTAATACCTCGTGTTTGAATAACCAGACCTAGAGATTCCTTTGGGAAGGTTTTTGCCCAAATGGTCCAGAAGAGGGTACCTAAATATCATTTTTACCTGTTTATATATTATTTTGTTGTTAGATTTTCTATTTTGACTGTAGCTGCCTTTTTTGTGTCCATGTTTGTCAGGTAAGATTTGGGTTGTGTTGTGGATAGGTAGAACTGACCTCATAAGGAGATTTAATTTGGCTTAATAACCAGTAGGAGCTGCTTGAGCAAATATGGAAATCTGACTGCGGCTGATAGTCTCATCACCTGCTGTTCCCACTACCTAATTATAGAATCAAGAGACAACCAGAGTGGCTTTCAGGGTCACTGTGGCCTCAGTAAGGATGGTCTAGAATGTGTTTCAGTGACAGGGACCTCATCTCATATGGACAAACTAGTGAGAGCCCAAGTAGTACCCAAAGGAAGAAGAGGGTCTGGAATGCTGTGAACCACATGTTCTTCCTCCTTAGGCAAAGAGGCTGATGTCAAGGCACTCTAGAGGAGAGGGTCTATTTCCAGGAATGAGTTCAAACTTGAAAATTAATGAGTCACCAATTTAAAAACAAATTAACCAGCTAAAGACCAGGCACAACACAAGAATATCCACTAGAAATCTACCCAGAGCAATTTGTCAAGAAAATGAATTAAAGGCATACAGATTGAAAAGGAAGACTGAAAAATATTTATATTCCTAGACAACAAAATCCTGTATATAGACAACCCTAAGGAATGCTGTAAACAGTTTTGGAACTAATAAACAAGTTGAGCAGTTTTGCCGGTCCCATGATCAATATACAAAAATCAGTTGTATTTCCACACACTTGCAATGAAAAATCCAAAATAAAAGTAAGAAAACAATTCCAGTTATGATAGCATCAGAAAGAAAAATATAATAAATTTAACCAATACACTGAAAACATATAAATTGAAGACAATGAAAGAGTTGAAATAAACTAAAAATGATTCAAATAAATGGAAAATGCTCACTAAATTCAATACGGTACATAAGATTGCCTTCACTCAGTCATGTCCGACTCTTTGCAACCCATGGACTGTAGCCTACCAAGCTTCTATGTCCATGGGATTTTCCAGGCCATAGTGGAGTGGATTGCCATTTCCTTCTCCAAGGGATCTTCCCAACCCAGGGATTGAACCAGGTCTCCTGCATTGTAGACAGACGCTTTACTGTCTGAGCCACCAGGGAAGTCCTACATAAGATTGCAGTACTCACCAAATTTGTCTAAAGATTGAACACAATCTCTATCAGAGGCCCAACTGGTTCCACTGCAAAAATTGACAAACACAGTCTAAAATTCATGTAGAGTGGCAGGGGACTTAAAAAGCCAAAACAGCCTTAAAAAATAAAAGTTGTTAGACTCATAGCTCCCAGTTTCAGATCTTATTACAAACCATAGTAGTCAAAACAGTGTGGTACTTCCATAAAGATAGACACATAGACCAGTGGAATAGGACTGAGAGTCCAGAAATAAACTTTATATCTGTGGTCAATTGATTTTTAGCAAAGGTATCAATACTGTTCACCTGGGAAAGAATAGTCTTTTCAACAACTGATGCTGGGACAACTGGTTAGCCACATGCAAAATAATAAAATTGGACTCTTACCTCATGCTATTACACAATTTATCTAGAAGTAGATGTAACATCTAAAAATAAAAACTGAAACTACAAAACTTTTAGAAGAAAACACAAGGATAAATTTCTGTGACCTCAGATTTCACAGACGATTATTAGATATGACACCAAAAGTATAAGCAACAAAAGAAAAAATTTTAATTAGATTTCATCAAAAATAAAAACACTTCTGCTTCATGAGAAGCAAGGGAAGTGAAAAGATAAAAGAAATGATTTGAAAATTAAATTTATGATGAGGTACTTTTTATCTAGGATATACAGAAACATTACAGTTCAATTAGAAGACAACCCAGTGAGGAACCTGAAGGTATTTCTATAAAGAAGTTATGTGAATGACCAATAAGCACATGAAAAGATGCTCAGCATCATTAACTACCTGGGAAATCCAGACTGAAACCACAATGAGTTTTCTTTCACTTTATACTCACTAATATGGCTATAAACGAAAAGTCAGATTATAAGTGGTGGCAAGGATGTGAGAGTTGGACTGTGAAGAAAGCTAAATGCCGAAGAATTGATGCTTTTTGAACTGTGGTGTTGGAGAAGACTCTTGAGAGTCCCTCAGACTGCAAGGAGATCCAACCAGTCCATTCTGAAGGAGATCAGTCCTGGGTCTTCATTGGAAGGACTGATGCTAAAGCTGACACTCCAATACTTTGGCCACCTCATGCGAAGAGTTGACTCAGTGGAAAAGACCCTGATGCTGGGAGGGATTGGAGGGCAGGAATAGAAGGGGACAACAAAGGATGAGATGGCTGGATGGCATCACCGACTCGATGTACATGAGTTTGAGTGAACTCTGAGAGTTGGTGATGGACAGGTAGGCCTGGCATGCTGCAATTCATGGAGTCACAAAGACTCGGACACAACTGTGCGACTGAACTGAACTGAAGGATGAGAAGTATCAAACTCCTTATAGACTGCTGGTGGGAACATAAAATGGTATAGCCATACTTGAAAACAATCTGGTGATTTGTGAAACATTTTCATATGTTACCTTATTATGCAGAAATTCCACACCTTGGTAGATACCTAAGGGAAACTAAAATGCATGTCCACACAAAAATTAGTAGATGAATATTTATACCAACCTTATTAATAATAGCCAAAAGATGGAAACAACCTGAATTCTATCAGCTTACAAATGGATAAATGAAATGTAGTATATCCATACACTGGAATATTATTTAGTCATAAAAAGTTATGGAATAGTGATACATGCTACAATATTTATGAATTTTGAAACCATGATGTGAAGTGAAAGCAGCTAGTCACAGAATGCCAGGTAGTATGTGAATTGTCCAGAATGGGTAAATCTGTAGAGACAAGAGGTATTTTCCTGGTGGCTCAGTGGTAAAGAATTCACCTGCAGTGCAGGAGACCCAGTTTCGATCCCTGGATCAGGAAGATCCCCTAGAGAAGGACATGGCAACCCACTCCAATATTATTGCCTGGCAGATCCCATGGACAGAAGAGCCTGGTGGCTACAGTCCAGAAGGTCACAAAGAGTCAGAGAGGTCTAAAGTGACTAAGCAGAGACATATTCATGGAGACAGAAAGCAGGTTAAGGGTTACTTAGGTTTGAGTTGAGGGCTTAATGTGAATATAAGATGATAATACCTAAAGAGTTCATGGTTTCTTTTTGTGGTGATGGAGACTATAAAATTGAGAATAATGATGGTTGTGTATTTCTGCCTATATAGTAAAACAGTGAGTTATACCCACTAAGTAGGTAAACTGTATGTTATGTGAATTGTATTTCAATGAAGCCACTATAAAGAAAAATAAAACATTTGGTGAAGAATTAAAGATAGGAAAAAAAATTTTTGAGAAGTTCTATAATAAAAAGGAATTTAATGGGGCCAGAACTAGATGAAATAACATGGTCAGGAGAAGTTTTGGGGGTTTTGTTAATTTTTTTTTTTTTTTATAATAAGGAAGCACAACATGGAGAAAAAGGAGCAAGAAATTTATGGAGGATGTTTAGGTGCTGAAAAGAGCATGTGAGACAATTTTACAAAGACACAGGCTTTATGACAAATATCTATTAGAAAACTTAGTTACGTCTACTTAAATGAACATCCATTTTTGACCCTAAGTAACTTGAGCTAATCAAGCCAAGTTTACTACTACTTATTTATGAAACTGGATTTTTTATTTTTTTAGTTCTAAAATCAGTTCCCATTGTATTTCATAATCTGAGATTTGGATAATGCTATTTATTTTTACAAATTCTGATCACTCTTTTGGGTCCCCAATTTCAAGTATATATATATATGTATATATGTATATATATATATATACATATATATATATATATAACTCGAATACATCTAGAGTGATATAAACTCTACTGTATATATATGTGTGTGTGTGTGCATATATGTATATACATATATATTCTTTATATCACACTACTCTGTTGTGACTGTGTTTGTTGTTTTGGTTATAATTATTTCAGTTAGATATAGCATAGGTTTAGGTTTTAAATAATAACTCCAGGTTTTCTGCTGCTATAATCTTATTTACTTCATTAATTGCAGTCTCATTTTTCATACCTATATTTAATTGTAAGCACACTAACGTGTATCTTGATTGTCTGTAATAATATTAAAATGATACATAGAAAGAACCTCTGCCCTTTGCCCACTGTTTAAAATGCTTTACAATTTTGATCACTTCTCTCACATTTTGTGCTTAATATCACATGAAAAAATTTTCTTAGCATGTGTCTGCTCAGTAATTTCAGTCAAAATCAATAATTATCTATAAAAATACACTAATCTAGATATGGTAACCCTCATTTTAAATCAAATTATAGCTTTGAACTTATCAGTGGAGAAAAATAAAAGAACTCATTATCAGTTCCATAAGTCATTCAGTATCTTTACATATTACTCTTTGTTGAGAAAGAAAACTTTAAGTAGTATGTCATTCCCTGAGAGGGGTAGTTATTTAGCTCATTAGCAGGAGTCAAACTGACTGCTAAATTTTGGTGTTCATAGCAAATAAGCAAAATCTGAATATTTTTTCTGGTAACTTCTTTCATAATGTCAACTTTGAAAACCGAGAAATGATACAGAACAATGTTTGTAACACTAATGGATGTTCTTCTCGATGCAAAAAGGGTAACCTAAAACACTTCTTATTTAAAAAATTCAGTTTATTCCAGCAGGCTTGAAAACCTGGTGCAATCTGAGTTTTATAAAACAGTAATATTAAAGTTGTTATTAATCTCTTATCTAGATAATAGAAATTCAGAAGTCCTTGAAATATGTTTTCCCCTTTAAAAGTGCTACTTTTAAAGCTACTCCTTTTTTTTTTCAAAATGTACTTCATGTTTCCAAAATCAAATGAAAACCTCAGTTCACTTTTTTCAAGTCTAAAGGCTAACTAAAGATATGTTAAATATATATTAATACTAAATATTAAGGATAATTTTGGACATAAAGAATCGGTTAATAATATATACTTATGTTTGCACTTATAGGAATATGTAAGTTGTTAATATTTACTTTAACTCTTCCTTTTAGTTTCTGAGAATCTACATTATACATACATACACATATATACTCATTTATACATTGAATGTATTATATCATTTTGATTGACCATAAGACACATAATTTCCCACATTTTCTCCTTTCTGATATTTTAGTGCTTTAGTAGTGAAGAACCCACCTGCCAGTGCAGGAGACATAAGAGATACAGGTTCAATCCTTAGGTCGGGGAGATCCCCTGGAGGAGGGCATGGCAACCACTCCAGTATTCTTGGCTGGAGAATCCCATGGACAGAGGAGCCTGGTGGGCTACAGTCCATGGGGTTGCAAAGAATCAGACACGACTGAAGTGACTTAGCATGTATGCATGCATCATTAATGAAGTCTTACATTGCTGGTAGATAGTTAGGCAGTAAGAATAATGAACAATAGTTCTCATTGCTTGACACTTGGCTTTTATTTTCCTCTTTGTTTACATACCACAGTGACATAAATATTTAATAATACTCTATGTTATAAACAGTATTGTATTATACTTTCAAGGTATTTTTTTTCTCTTTTGTTGATACATAAAGTAATGGTGACTTAGATTCAAATCGTGATACCTTATGTTTGATAATATATGCAATAAATACGTGTACACATTGATTTTCATTCATTTCCAAGCATATCCCCCTTCAACCCAATATTGTTGAAAAGCAGTTTGTACTCATTCTGTTTCCTCCCTGCCTCTCCACTGGTTAATTTAGTGTTTGACTTTTGTTCCCACCACTGAATAACCCTTTCTGGAAAAACATAACCAATGACTTCTGAATATTTAGTTATCACTCTTGGCATCCTTGCTGAATTTCAAATCTTTGACTGATTTTTTTTTCCTTGAAATATTTTTCTCCCTTAGCCCTGTGGCATTTTCCTTAATTTTATGCAATATTAGTTACCATTATTTGTTAGTCTTATACACTGTAATTTCTTCCTTAAGACACTTAAATCTTTATATTTCCCACAGTTTTATATTCAGTTTTCTTCTCGCTCAAGAAATGCTATTAAATTCATTTTAATTTTATCTAATAATATGGTTTTAAACATCACGTTTGCCAATTCTCAAATCAATACATTTTTCCCAGACATCTCTTTGAGAGTCAAATTGTATCCAACATTTTATTATGTTCCCTGATGATCTCATACCCACATCAAACTCCAAATATCCAATAATGATTTATAACTTTTTACTTGTTATTTAAAAATTTTTTCTAGGAAATATGCTTTGATCTTCATATTCAAACAGTATCTCATCCTGGTTTCTATACGTTTATCTGCACCATAATTTGCATTGTTTCTTGCATTAAGAATCTGGAACACAAGCAAGAACACAATACTTTATTTCTTTATATCTTACATGAAATTAACAATAATCCCTTATACCAATCATAATGGCCATCATCAAAAAATCTTCAGGCAATATAAATTGGTACAGCCACTGTGTAGAAGAGTAAGGAGGTTCCTTTAAAAACTAAAAATAGAGTTACCGTATGATCCAGCAATCTCACTTCTTGGCATATATCCAGAAATAAACATGGTCTGAAAGGATATATGCACCCGTGTTCATTGCAGCACAATTTACAGTAGCCAAGATATGCAAGCAACCTAAATGTCCATAAACAGAGGCATGGATAAAGAAGATGTGATAAATATATACAATGGCATATTACTCAGATATTAAAAAGAATGAAATAATGTCTTCTGCATCATGGATGGACCTAGAGACTGTCTTACTTACTGAAGTAAGTTTGAAAGAGAAGTAGAAATACCATGTTATATCCCTTATATGTAGAATCTTAAAACAAATGATGCAAATGAAGTAATGTATAAAGCAGATACAGACTCACAGACTTACAGAAAGAATTTATGGTTGCCAGTGAGGGAAGGATGGGGGAAATTTATAGTCAGGGTGTTTGGGATTGACATGTGCACACCACTATATTTAAAATGAGTAAGCCTCAAGGACCTACTGTATAACACAATGAATTCTATCCAGTGCTGTGTAATAACCTATATAGGAAAGCACTGACAAAGAATAAATGTGTGTATAACTGAATCACTGCTGTACACCTGAAACTAACACAACATTGTTTATCAACTATACTCCAAAGTAAAATAAAATTTTAAGAAACTATGTTTAGGATCAGCAAATTCTGCCTTCTAGATATATCTCTGAACCTCTCACCTCTCATTCCTGCTGCCACTTTATTAATTTAGGTCTCTTCCAACATAGTTCACTTTTAGAAAGGCCCTTGTCATAGTGTTCCTTCTGAAATTTATTATTTAATCCTTCCTTTATATTGCTTCAAAATTGATCATTTGGAGGAAAAATAAATCCTAATTATTTTTCTCTTTTAATGAAACCCCCTTAATAGCTCCCTGTTCCCTTCCAGAACAAGTCTAAACAACCTAGCATGTTTCTTGATAAGTTTGATGATTATAATACAGTATTGTTGCCTCTATTTACCATACTATGCATTATATCTCTAGGACTTATTTACTACTCATTGCAAGTTTGTATCCTTAAACATTTGTTCTATCCCCCTCACCCCCATCCCCTAGTAACCACCCTTTTACTCTCTTATTTTACTAGTGTGGTGTTTTTATATTCCACATATAAGTGGTGTCATACATCATTTGTCTTTCTCTACCTGACTAGGTCTTGATTATTCCAGCCGCTAAAAACAAATGAAAATTTTATGACATGATAAAGAAGCTAATTATTGCTATGCTGTCAATCATACTATAATAAATATGTATCAAATCAATGTGTTTTACAGGTTGAATTCACACAATGTTATATGTCAAATACACTTCAGTTTTAAACAATAAATAAAAACCCTAACATGCTATAACCTGGCCTTGATTACATCACCAGGGATATCTCCAGCTATACCTTACATTCACATTCAATTATTCAACGGTTCTAATCTTTTCTAACTGCCAGCTGCTCTCTCCTATCTTTTACTAATGGTCATTACCTTTTATTTCCTTCCTGGAAAATTCCCATTCACCTTCAAAATGTAGGTCATAAATGATGAAGGAATATGTTCTCTGATGCTTTTACTGTTGTACTAAAGAAGTTGTACTGTTTGTTTGCATGTCTATCTTTGCAGCTAGCCTGTGGGTATCTTGAGGGGGAAACAAATGTTTCCTCATTAATCTCTATGTCTACATTTCTGTGCGCAAGGCCCAGAACTTAATTGAAGCTTCATCCATGTTTACTAAATGGCTAGTGAGAAAAAAATGAATAAATACACAAATAAACTAAAAACTGAATCGATAAATACCATGACCAAGTGGGCTTTATCCCAGGGATGCAAGGATTCTTCAATATCTGCAAATCAATCAATGTAATACACCACATTAACAAATTGAAAAATAAAAGCCATATGATTATCTCAATAGATGCAAAGAAAGCCTTTGACAAAATTCAACATCCATTTATGATAAAAACTCCCCAGAAAGCAGGAATAGAAGGAACATACCTCAACATAATGAAAGCTATATATGACAAACCCACAAAAAACATAATCCTCAATGGTGAAAAATTGAAAGCATTTTCCCTAAAGTCAGGAACAAGACACGGGTGCCCACTTTCACCTCTACTGTTCAACAGTTTTGAAAGTTTTGGCCACAACAATCAGAGCAGAAAAAGTGAAGTAAGCCAGAAAGAAAAACACCAATACAGTATACTAACACATATATACGGAATTTAGAAAGATGGCAATGACGACCCTGTATGCAAGACAGGAAAAAAGACACAGATGTGTATAACGGACTTTTGGACTCAGAGGGAGAGGGAGAGGGTGGGATGATTTGGGAGAATGGCATTCTAACATGTATACTCTCATGTAAGAATCAAATCACCAGTCTATGTCTGACGCAGGATACAGTACGCTTGGGGCTGGTGCATGGGGATGACCCAGAGAGATGTTATGGGGAGGGAGGGGGGAGGGGGCTTCATGTTTGGGAACGCATGTAAGAATTAAAGATTTTAAAATTAAAAAAATAAAAAATAAATAAAATAAAATGCACATCTCTTAGAAGAGAGAATTTGCCCTGAGCTAGGATGGGAATGAGAACTGACATGTAAATAGGCAAGAGTGAACTTTTAGGTGTTACAGAAATATTCCAAAACGTATTCTGGTGATGAGTCAACAACTGCATAAATTTACCAAAAATCTCTGAACTGTACAGTTAGAGTAGGTAAATTGTATAGCATATAAATGATACCTCAATAAACCAACTGAAAAAAAAAAAAGAAGAAATTAAAAGAATCCAAATTGGAAAAGAAGAAGTAAAACTCACGCTGTTTGCAGATGACATAATCCTCTACATAGAAAACCCTAAAGACTCCACCAGAAAATTACTAGAGCTCATCAATGAATATAGTAAAGTTGCAGATGTAAAATCAACACACAGGAGGAGGGGCAACATCACATTGCAGAGAAAAGTGTGAGGTGGGAGATGTTGCCTTGGCAATCCATGGAAAAGAAAATCTGCCATGATGTTTACCAAGAAGAAAGAATTTAGGAAAAGTAATTGAGGACTTTAGGAAAGCTTACTAATTTCTTACAGAGGTTATTTATACTGAGACAGATGCAAAGGAAGAGGAAGGCAAAATAATGAGGAGTTTAATTTGAAGTGAGAAGAGGATCAAAATACTCAAAGCTTTATAAGCACCACTCAGGATCTTGCATCTTATCAAAAATTAATGGTAATATATTTAAGAGTTTTAATCAGGTTGATAAAATTGATATGTATATTTCCAATAATCGCGCTAAGTATCTTGTGTTGTCATTTTGGCAACTGTGTCAGAGTAGTATTAAAATTATGACCCTTTTACAGATAAGGAGATTGAGACTCAGTTACACTAAAAACAAAACAAAAATTGCTCAAAAATTGCTATACATTTAGTAGGTGTCAGAACTGGAACATGAATGAGCCCTGAACAGGGGATCACTTACTGACCTAGTTAGAATTGTTGCACACAGTCAAATTTACTTTCCCTAACCACACCCCAAATTGAAACAAAGATAAAGTCTTATTAGCAAGAAAAAGAAATGCTGGCATGGTGAATCATCTCTTGCTCTTCAGTTCAGTTCAGTTCAGGTCAGTCGCTCAGTCATGTCTGACTCTTTGCAACCCCATGAATCGCAGCATGCCAGGTCTCCCTGTCCATCACTATCTCCCGGAGTTCACTCAAACTCATGTCCATCGAGTTTGTGATGCCAGTCAGCCATCTCATCCTCTGTCGTCCCCTTCTCCTCCTGCCCTCAATCCCTCCCAGCATCAGAGTCTTTTCCAATGAGTCAGCTCTTTGCATGAGGTGGCCAAGATGGGGAAATAACTTAAGCAAAAGTTAAAACCTTAATAGCTCCTCTGGTTCATACACTGTTTCCTAGAATAAATTTTTACAACCAGAAGAAACTATTCGAAACCCTCATTAAGATCTCCCGCATCTCACCATGGTAGATGAGTAAAAGCAAATTGACCTGAGGTAGGAGTGTGCTTTCTTGACTAGAATAGTGCTTTGCTCCAGGCACAAGTACTGCTGTACCTCAAGTGCTGAATAAGTAGAAGATGACAGGATATCCTTGGTGGCCGACAGTGAAAGGAACTCTCTTGTCTTTGTGAAAGTGCCAGCAGGAATCCACCAGCAGTGAGAGCTGCTAAATTTAGATATAGAGCTAACAGAAGACCAGTCAGAATTTATTGGAAATGGGAAATGTGGTTAATTTATGAAGACAGAGGCCTTGACTTTAGTGCACAGCAACAGAGATCATACAAGCCACCATGGAACAAGGGCCTTAGAAACGTGAGGGCAGGGAGAGGCAGAATCTAAAACATGCACTGCCCTTGAGTGGGGATTGCTCAACACAGATACTCTCTGGATTGTTTGCTTTAGTAGTTGTGATGGTGAATCTTAGACTCTGTGCACGGGTGCCTAATCAAATCTCAGAGGCAGAAGATGGGTGAAGTAGAAAAAAAAAAAAAAAGCTTTATTTCTTTGCCAGGCAAAGGAGGGCACAGTGGGCTAAGGTCCTCAAAACTGTGTGTCTTAACCCAGAGGGATTTGGTGAGCAATTTCAGAGCAATGGTTCAAGGGTGGAGTTGCTGATAGGAATCAGAGGGTGCAAGGTCTGGCCTCATCTGGTCTTCCGATGACCTTCTGTGGTTCTCCAGGTTATCAAACTGTTACCTTCTCTCTGGGATGAAGGCTTCTTCCTCAAGTAACATCTTTCATTTGTTGAGGTTTTAGTCTTCAAAAGGGCACAAAGATGTTATATGTGTCCCTTGAGGAGGAACTAGCCTTGTCCCAAGACTGCACTCTTGTTTCCTGGGTGCTCTTCATCTCTGCGTTCCCTCCCTTACCTGACTAGCAGCTATTTGAACCTGCACTTCGGGACTCAGGGAAAGTTACTGAGCCTGGAGACTATTACCTACACACACAAGAAACTGGGGACAAAAGGCTTCTGTGCTTGGGAGCCCCACAGCATTCTGCTCAGTTTCTGTAGAGGGAAGGTTTCCTCTAACCACTCAATTCACCAGCAGTCATGGCAGGCACTCACTGTGGGGCCACCATTAGGTCTGGGAAGAGGAAATGTCATAGGAAATATCTCAAAGCAAAAGCCCAGGTAACCTGAGATATTCTGTCACATTCATGTTTGAGAAGCTGTCCTCTGTCTTGAAAAATAGGATCTATCACCTTTAGATGAGTTTGGATTCTGAATTAGTGAGAGGAAGGCACAGGCTCTAGCTTTCACAATCTGTCTGAAAGCAAAGCACAAGTAATAGCAAGTAAGCATGCAGTTTCTTCATTGCTTATTTCTTTTTCACTCATTTTCTGCTCTCTGAACAGAACTCCAACTTTATCATTGAGATTTTTAAGAAATTCAACTCATCCACAGAAAAGTATAACTTCTTGGGAAAAAATATTGTTATGAACTAGTTTATCACTTTTGGTCAATCAAATCATTTAATGTAAATTGCTATTTAAAGATTGGTCACCAAAAAATGGCTAGTGTCTATTTCAGTAACATCAGCATTATTTTAATTAATAATGTTCTAAAATTCATGCAATTAATGGAGACAGTAAAACCCCAAAGAAGGAATTTCTCAGGGAACTGAATCTGACTAATCAGGGACCCCAGATATTAATGCTGGCCTAGGAACCTTCTCCAGGCTTCATGGGGAGGGAGCAGGAAGGTGACAATGACTGTGTTTGCTTTGTCAGCATCAAAATAATGTCCTGGCTTGTGTGCTTTGTGTATACATGTTTCCAGATAAGGAAATCCAACTTTGAGGGCACACAATAATTTCTAAAGTTCCCTCAGCAGCCAGTGGTGATGGTTTCTTGTTTTCATATTTCACTAATTATTAGTCAAGCTTGGCCGTGGGTAGGACTTGTGATACATATGAGTCCTTGACAGTTCACCCTCTGGTACTTATGCAGAGGTTTTGCCTGTAAACATAAGAGCAGAACTCAGGAGGTAGTTACAGTAAATGAAGGCCCATCTTTAAATGAGCCCAGCTCCTTTTCTGAAATAGAGACGCACAGGTAGCCTACATAAGGACTACTGAATCAGAATGTTAGTGATATAACAAGCCATAGGTATTCTCGTAAAATTCCTTTAGATGACACTGAAGATTAAATGCGTGGTTAGAATTATAGCTTTTAAGGTGTCAGGAGGTTGAGAATTTAACTTCAGCAATCAAATATAAGCACATTAATGGGCTCTGTTTTTTGTTTGTTTTTTAATTAGAACACATCATGTTAGTGAGTTTTAGTGAGTATATGGGGGATATGATTTTATAAGTGGTAATGTGAAATCATAAAGTTATTATAAAAGATATTGTGGCATTATGCATCAAAATGCTTAAAATATTTATATAACATTTTGACTCATTAATTTTACTCTGACAAGTATATTACTAGGTTTCAGCCATACAAGCAATAACAAATTGCTTGTCAGTACTAACAGTAGGGTAAATCATCTATGTTTAGTCAAAGCTACCATCCTTCCTATATAGAATACGCACAGTTCCTTTACATAAGAGCAGATGTTGTATTTTATTTATTTTTGTAATCCTTTGTCGTTCCTGGAAATGAGGTATTTCCTGAGTGAATGAAAATAAAAACTATATCTAACTCCTTAGGTTAGTAAAGTTATATGTCAAATTGGTTGACATATTTTCTTTCACTGAGGTTTATCATGTATATTTTATTTTTAATTTAAAAAACTCCCCTTTTAAAAAATGAATACCTGGAGTGATTTTGAAATAAACTAGTAGTTTATATTTTCTCTCTTGCATATATTACTTGTACAAATTTGTGTCTAATAATAGGTTCTCATTGAAACCTGAATGTCATAGGCTAAGGATGTTGTTACTCTCCAAGCAATCAATCGAGCCAACTTTTCTGTTTGAATACTCGTTTTTTAATTAGCCTGATGGGTATATTGTCAGCAACCTCTTGCCTTTCGGAAATGGCTTAGTGAGTTCATTTAGTTTTTATCGTACAAGTGTCCAAAATTACTTAGGGGTTAATTAGTTATTATTTTTAATTAAAATGTTGCTGTTGATTTTGGGGATAGTACAGGAGAGTTCTTAGTTGCCTGAGACCATATCTAGAATGTGGATGGAACTAAATTTGCCCAGAGCAGTGCAATTTGGGTACCTATGTGGCTTTTTGATGGTTTGAGTTTATGAGCAATGAGACCAAAAAAAGGATAAAGATGAAATAGCCTTGCCAAGTCTTCTTTTTTAATTATCTTTTTATCCAGGCCAGGTGTTTATTTGAATAATGATTTTCTAGACATTTTCAAATGAACATAAAAGCATATAATGCAGTAAGAAGTATAAAATCCCTATATTGTGCTGAGGTAGGAAGTAATCCCAAAACACACACAGTGTTGCTGAGTCCAAGCTCGCTCTGTTTGCCACATGAGAGGCCAGTGAATCTGAGGGAGGAAGTGTTGAAGCAAGGAATAGGACTTTATTCAGAAAGCCAGCTGATAGTGAAGATGATAGACTAATGTCTCCATATAACCATCTTGTTGGAGTCTGGATGCCAGGTTCTTTCATGGATCAAAGATGAGGGAGGTGAAACAGAGTAAAAAGGTATTTAATCTTGCAAATATCTCCAAGAATGGCAAGCCTCTGGCTGGGGGCTGTGTTAATTTCTTCCTTCTTGCCATCTACAGATGGATGAGTTTCTGAACAAAGGCACTTTACTTTTAAAGTCAGGCAGAGGGGAAGGATTCTCTGAGGCAGGCCATTATGTGTGATTACAATCACAAAAGCAGCCAAAGAAACACATCTAGCACTGAAGAGTCAAAATAGACTCTTCCAGGTTAGGTTACAATAATACACATGCAGCTGTCTCTGAGTTGAGTGCTGGCTGACACATTACCTGAGATTGAATGTAATTTTTGTGGCTACTTTAAACAGAGATGGATCAGTGGACAACATTTCAGGGAGGCAGCTTTCATCTCTGCAGAAGAGAATTCTCCCAACATGCCAAGCTGTAGAGAAAGGTAATGTGCATTACTGGGACATGACCACTGTTGATTGGAAGTTTGTGGAATTCATTTCTTTATTAATGTGCAGTAAATTTCACACTGAGTGGTCTTCAGCTGTGTGTTTTGGCAAATGTGGTATTGCTTTGTTATTTTTTAGCCATTGTAACACTTATGCAGTGGTATAACCCTGAGTTAACTTGTATTTCTCTGATGACTAGTGATACTGAAGTTGAGTACCTTTTCAGGTCTTTATTTACTGTTCATAAATCTTCTTTGATGGAGTTTCTATCCAAATGCTTTGCCCACTTTTTTAATAGGTCGTTTGCTTTCTTATTGTTGAGTTTTGAGAATTATTTAAGTATTCTGGATACGTTTTACAAGTCTTTTCTCAAATATGTCTATTACAAAATATTTCTCCCAGTCTGATGTTTGTTTTTAATGGTGAACATCACAGAGCCGAATTTTTCTTTCTGATAAAGCCAAATTTATTGGATTTTTTTTTCTTCCATACATGGTGGTTTAATTGATATACCCAAGACCTTTTTACCTATCCCAGAGTTGCAAAGATTTTTTTTCAATATTTTCTACCAGAAGTTTTATAAATTTATGTTTATAGTTAGGTTTGTGATCCAAATTTAATTTTTGAATAGGTTCAAAGTTCTTTTTTTTTTATCATGTAGACATTTCATCTCATAGCACTATCTTTTAATTTAATCAATTTATTTTAATTGGAGGCTAATTGCTTTACAATATTGTGGTGGTTTTTTCCATACATTAACATGGATCAGCCACAGGTGCATATGTGTCCCCCTTATCCTGAAACCCCCCTCCCACTTTCCTCCCCATCCCATCCCTCTGGGTTGTCGCCGGTACTGGCTTTGAGTGTCTTGTTTCATGGATTGAAAGACACTTCTTATTCTACTGATTTGTCTTTATACCTTTGTCAAAAATCAGCTGATTATATTTCTGTGAGCTGTTTCTGGAAGCTATACTCTGTTTCACTGACATACGTGTTTATTTCTTGATAATTCCTACTGTCTTACTGCAGCTTCATAGCTCTTAAGTCAGGCAGTGTGTATCCTCTTTTCTTTTTGAATAAATTCTCTTGGTTAGTCTTGTTTATTTGTCTTTCCATCTATATTTTAGAATTAGCTTCTTGTGGCCTACAAAAAAGTTCTGCTATATTTTATTAGAACTGCATTGAATCTATAGCTTTATTTAAAGAAAGTTGATACCTTGTTAGTATACAGTCATTCAATGTATGAACACAGCCCAACTCTCTATTAAATAGAGTTCTTTGATTTCTTTCATAAATGTTTTATAGTTTTCAGTGTACAAATCTTATGCATCTTTGATTGATTTTTTTACCTGTTTACTTCATTTTTGGTGCCACAAAAAGTGATAATATTTCTTAAAATAACAAATGTCAATTGCTGGTATATAGAAATGATTGGATGTTATATTTTGCAACCTTATTGATTTACTTATTAGTCCTGGAATTATCTGTATTCCAAATTATTGCATTTTCTATGTAAAAAGTTATGTTCACTGTAAATATTTAG
>SJYO01022447.1:0-10000 GCA_006410555.1 Capra ibex | reverse complement strand
GGGCTTGCAGCCAGTTTTTATAGTCTCGGGACAAAGAAGACTCCAATGGGGAGGCGAGGCGTGAAGTCATGGTTAGGGGGTCTTTTGGTACCCACTTGGCCTAAAGTGAAGACGGGAGCTGGCTGGTTAGGGACAGGGTGGCTCGTGACAATGGTTGCCATGGTGCTTGGCTAATTCTGGATTTATTGCCCTATGACCTCCACCTAGGGCTCCACGTATAGGACCTCACTCCAATCCTGTTGTATCGGATACTTCCGGGCTGCAGGCCCAGCCATCTATTTTAACAAGCCCTCCTGCTGATTCTGATTTGAAGCCCACAAATAGAGGGGAAGCTGTTGCCCCACCCACCCACCCACGTATAGCCTGTGTGCTTATTCCTAGCTACCATAAGGCTGCCGAAGCCTCCGGAATGGGTCCCTTCTAGTGAGAATTACCCCCACCCTAACAGAAGCCTCCTTGTTATGGAAGGTAATGCAACGTGCCCCCTTTTCTGTCCAGAAATCAATGACTGATACAAGGTAGGAAAGGCTGGCTTGTTGTCTCCAGAGAGGCCCAATCTGTGCTTCCAAGCTCCCATGAGACCAGGCTGAAACAGACCACCACTGTGCTGAAGCTCCCTTTCTCTGCGGTCTCCTGCTGGCTTCTCTCCTCCTCTGAGAGCATTTTCTCAATAAATGATTTTCACGAGAATCCCCATCACAAGCTGTGCTGCTCAGCAACTTGACTCAATCACCCATGTGAGTTAAGACCATCACCCAAGTAAAGAGAAGAATCCAAGGATTTATGAAGATGTTTAAGAGTCCCATATGGGGACCTAAACATATCTAGATAATTAGGAGAATGTGCTTTTTACTAGCTTTTGCATGCAGACATGGCCTGAGAGATGCTCCGCCGGATGCACAGGGAGGAGCTCCATGGGCGGAGTGGTGACCCTGAATTTCTTCGGTGCAGGAAGATGGCTGACCCAGGGCTCAGCCTTCTTGCTGGACTTCATGGGCTTGTTCTCACCCTCCAGTGAGGCTGGTGATAAAGGGCTTTTGGTAGATAAGCAGAATGAATCACAGGGAGGCTAAGTGCTGGCAGAGAGTCAGCTGCTGAATAAAACTGAGACTCCATTCTCACTCCCTTATTCACCATTACCACCAGCTCAGCCTTTCCTCTGAGGTTCTAGTGACATTCTTTAGCAGCACCTCGACACTACTTTCCTGGAATTGATAGTGAGAAAGTTTGGCAAAACAGGCTTAATAAAACAAGGGCTTCTTCACAGATGGTGCACTGGTAAAGAATCCGCTTGCCAATTCAGGAGACTCGGAAGACACAGGTTCAATCCCTGGGTCGGGATATTTCCCTGGAGTAGGAAACAGCAACCCACATTAG
This sequence comes from Capra ibex, assembly GCA_006410555.1. Lineage (NCBI taxonomy): Eukaryota > Metazoa > Chordata > Mammalia > Artiodactyla > Bovidae > Capra > Capra ibex. Next base: position 8,623 of record SJYO01022447.1, on the reverse strand, counting down.
TATACTTGTCTGGAAAATTCCAATGGACAGAGGAGCCTAGCAGACTATATATAGTCCATGAGGTGGCAAAAGAGTCGGACACGACTGAACACATATGCATTCATGCATTCCTAGAAATGACAGGGAGAACATTTGGCAAAGCAGACAGATTCAATAAAATAAGAGGCTACTATCACATGTTAGCAGCCGAAAGGCATAGTTAGTAGCGTAATAAGCGATCCGATGCTTTCATCAGCTTCACTGTTTGCTGTGTTTGCCTGGAACAAAGTGGAGGTTTGACAGCTATCTGGAGAGTTCCGGCCATGTGGCTTCGGGTATCAGCGGGGACTAAGACCACATCAAGTCTCTAGAGGTAGGGGGCTCACACACTTCTGGTGCTCACAGATTTCTACGGGGAGGGGTGGAGTTATGTCCCTGGTCGGGGGTCTTTTGGTACCCACTTTGCCTGATGTGGAAACGGGAGCTGGCTGCTTAGGGACTGAGACAGGAAGATGGGGAGGGCCTCGCCTTCAGAAGGTAAGGAGACTTTACACATGGTCAGGCTGGGACAACTTCTGCCTTCTCTGAGCACTCGCTTGACTAGCTGGGTGGATAGGATGCTGAATTTCTCGGTCCCTTCTGATGCTGGAGGCATATTTAGCCCAGACCCCCTGTGGCAAAGTCTGTTAACTTGTAGATGCAGAGTCTGTTGGCTGTGGAGTGTAACCACGACCTTTTGTGCTTGGCTCAGTGAATCATGCTATTCAGCAAGTGCTTTCATTGAATCCTCATTATGTACCAGACAATGTACCAGGTACTGGGGATGGAGAGATGAAAGACGCAGACAGTCCTTGATTTCATGGGCTGGCGGGGGCTGAGGAGGGGGCAGCATAGGTGAGGGACAGTTTGGTAAGTGTTGAGGAAGCCCGCAGCTGGTGGCTAGGAGAGGGGCTGGCGTGATCTGTGAATAATTCTGATGGATAAGAAGAAAGGGCTGGAGAAGAGGGAAAGCGTGGGGTGGGGACAGAGGAAGAGGAGCTGAAAGTCATTGCAGGCAGCGGGATCAGGGAGCAGGGCGAAACACAAGCAGATTCTTCTGGCCAAAGCGCCGGGTGGGTGTTGGGGTGAGAGTGGGGGGTGTAGGGGTGGGATGGAGTAGCGGGTGGACCAGGAAGGGACAGCAGCAGGGTCCAGCTTGGGGCCAGAGGCAGGGCCAGAGGACTGGGGGTCTGGGATGCCACGGAGCACTGTGGACTTTATCCAAAAGGCTGTGGGAAGTCAGGAGGGCAGTAATCAGAGGAGTGATGAAAGCAGATTTTAGAAAGGGTCTTCATGACCAGCACGGAGGATGAACAGAGGGAAGCCGGTAGTGAATCCAGGGTGAGCAGGTTGGAGACTCACGCTGCAACCCAGGAGAGAAGCGACGAGAGTGTGACTAAGGTGGTGTGCCTTCACTTCGGACCAGAAAGAGTTTTTAAAAATCTCAGCTCTTCCTAATAGTAGCTGTGTGACCTGTGACGAGTTACCGCACTTCTTCAAATCTCACTTTCCCCATACGTAAGCCAGTGACGTAGTCGCTAAGTTGTGTCGGACTTGTGACCCCATGACTACGGCCCTCCAGGCTCCTCTGTACATGGGAATTCCCAGGCAAGAATACTTCTGTAAAGAGCTTGGTGCAGTGCGTAAAACACAGTGATCACTAAAAACTGGAGTCCTTACTCTTATTCTTTTGCATCCATCCTGATTTGGACAGTCCCCCTAAAAGCAAGCACTGAAACAAAAACTGGAGTGCAGGAAGTTTGTTTGGGAGCTGATCCCAGGAAGCACAAGTGACTGAGTGGGGAAAGAGACAGGCAGTGAGAGAGTTGCCACCCGGGTTTGGATTCTCTTGCGACTCTCAGGGACACTGTACAGAACACAGCTCAGAGTTGTCCTTCCAAGGGGTGAGAAAGCCGGGGTGTTTATCCACCAACGCCTGTCCCTGATGAGCTGAGGGTTGCCTCTGTAGGTCTTAAATCCCTGGTGCTTCCAGACTTCTCTGTACACAGTTTGAATAAACTTCTGTGGGCCCAGACACTGGTGGGGCCCCAAGCTCTCAGCAAAGTCTCAGGCTGCAGAGGCCAATGTCTGGATGGAGACTCACATGGCAAGCAAAAGCTGGAGCGAACACAGAGGGCTGTGGCGGGGATGTAAGCAGGGCTTCCTACTTGCTGCAGTGGAGTGAAGGAACAATTCAGCAGTAGCTGGGAAATGGAATCACTGGATCTTGGTGAGCAGAAGTAAGAAATTTGGTGGCATCTTAAAATGACTTTAGTGTTTGGTCTAAATACTTAAAATGACTTTAATATTTGGTCTAAATACCAAGTATTTAGCTTGGTCTGAAAAACGCAGAGTTTAAAACAGTTGCCAGAGGGGTAGTTTTTGGTGGCCGAGAAGGGAGAATGATTTTGATTTGGGCGTGTTGAGTTCGAGGTATCTGAGATCTAGCCAAGGGTCATACTGGATTGGCAAATGGAATTTTCCTAATTCCCCATTAAACTATGCAGGCTTCACTTTGATATGTTGAACTTTCTGAAACAAGTTTTGTGGGAGCAAACCTTGCATTCTGCTGATGAGTGATGATTTCCCCTTCCCCTGCCGCAGAAGCGCATTTAATCTGGTGGCTTACGTGATGGCTTTTAAACCAGCCTGTTGTTTCTTTCTGCCTGCTGTTCTCTTATTAGGTGATTTTGAACCTGTTGGCGAATTCCACTGCAGATTATTTCCCTCTGAAGAAATGGAACGATAAATACTCTCTTGAGCTCTTGCATAGCTGTTGAAAAGTAGACAGCATTTTCAAAGCCCTTTGGAATTGTTGCAAAGCACAGTGCCCCATCAAGTACTATATTACTTTGCTTCAGTTTGCCTTCGAAACTTAACAGCGTTCCAATTATCCTGTGGTTACTGAATCCAGGACTAAAGTGAATATGCTTATTTTCTAAAGTAGAAGTTTTAGATGATAAAAGCTTGTATTTGCCAAGTGCGATAAACCAGATATTTAGCTAATTGTGGCACGGAACTCGTCCTGATTTTATATACACACGTATTTCTTTCTCTCCATGTACATGTGTATTTGTATCTAGAGACATGCATCCTGTTTTGGCTCTATTTCAGAATGTATTTTTCAATAGATGTGGAAACCACTTACATTTTAATTTTCTGAAGTGGTTTCTTTGATGGATATTTTATTATAGGAAGTGTAGGACATCCAAGTCAATGGGGCCAGACATAAAAAGTGAAATAGGTAAAGTCTGGCTCTAGTTCTCTATCAAGGTGACCTCCCATGTCCCCAAGCGCCTTCCAGATGCCAGTGTTCACTGTGGAGGTACTCCAGGGTTGTAGGCCTCCACCTCCAAAGATGGATTTGTGGAACCATCACAAACCTGAGGGCTATACTTGCTTGTAGAGTGCTGCTTGTAAAGCCATACTTGCTTTAGCCATAGTTGCATATGAGGCTCTGGTCTCCACAGTGAAACTGGAAGAGACAAAGATTGCAAACCTGTCTCTGAACAAGACCAAACATCCCGAGTCTGTTTTCTCTTCCTGAGTGGATGGATGTGTGTGTTAGCCGCTCAGTGCTGTCTGACTCTTTGTGACCCCAGCGACCATAGACTGTCAGGCTCCTCCGTCCATGGGATTCTCCAGGCAAGAAGCCTGGAGTGGGTAGCCAATCCCTTCTCCAGGGGATCTTCCTGACCCAGGGATGGAACCTAGGTCTCCCGCATTGCAGATAGGGCTGCACTAATATAGTAGAGACTGGCTCCAGAGGAAGGCAAGGAAGGAGGAAGACAGGATGTGTTACTATAGGCCAGACATGGTCCTCTGTGTTCTGCACGTATATTATCCCATTTAACTTAATAAAGCAATATACTTCCTCACAAATATGCTTGAGAATCAGCATTTCTCAAGGAAAAACAGAGCGCTTCTTTCCTCTAGCTCTTGTTTCTCTGAGAGTTACTTTCGTGACTCTTAGAGGAGTACCCTTGTACCCTTCTCTCTCTCTCTCTCTCTCTCTCTCTCTCTCTCTCTTTTTCATTTAGACAATTTAAGGGCTGAATTTTGTTTTAAATTTCTTTTTTTTTTTAAGTTCCAAGCAACATCAGGTCTTGTAATGGTCATTCCTCTAGGGAAAGATAGGACAGTAAAGTCAAAGAGATTTTGAAAACGAAATCTAGGGGGGAGTGAAACGAGTTTGCAGAGCACAAAATAAGATAACAAAATAAGATGACAACGACACTGTTTTGCTTTTGAAGGAGAAGAGCTGGCAAATGCATTCAGAGATTGGACGTTTTAGGCTGCTAATAAGGGATTATTCATTTTTCTGCTCTGCATTTGAAGAGACTGGCTCAAGAAGAAAGCTTTGGATGTTGGAATGGGAGGTCTAGCTGGGGTCTGGCCACATCGAGCATTTTGTTCCAGGAGCTTAGGTCTGTCTGGGCTGTTTGAGCTCGTCAGGTGCATTTTCAGCTCAACTGCTGGCAGAAACCACTGGACTCTGCACAGGCCATGAGGAGCAGGGCGCTTGTGTGCGCCCACCCTGCTGTTCAGCTTGGAGCCACCACTGGTTTCAATTAGGACTTCAACAGGCAGCTTTGAGGGCTCCACTATTCATTACAGAGCCTCACTCTCTATAATTAGTAATAAAGGAACACAGGCACTTCACAAATATAAAGTGCTAAACAATAATCAGGCAGAAAAGGCAATGCATTGGGACTGTTCTACTTAACTCTTTGTTTCTTTCAAGTTAAAAAGAAAAAGAAATTCATTATTTCATTTTATTTTCTTGCCTTGAATAATCTTGGTTAAATCTTATCCTGGCCACTTACTAGCTTCGTGACTTTTGGGTGTTTTACCTAAATTGTGTCCCTGCTTCCTTATCTGTAAAGTGGAAATAATGATAGTTCCCATCTCATGGGGGATGTTTGAGGATTAAATGAGATGCAGAGTATCTTTGTAAGGAGCTCCACTCATATAAAAGCTCATTCAGGCAATGTTAGCTCTCATTATTAATTTCTAATAAAATGAATGCACAGAGGATAAGACAGGTGTAAGTCTTTAGTGTGTGTGTTTAAAAACCTTCATTACGTACGTTTTCAAACACAAATACACACACATTATCCCATGCTAGCACTGACCACGACCAGTATGTTTTCAGTCTGTGTCATGTAGCCTTGTGCTTTCCTCCAGACTATTGTAAAACACATCCCAAGCATCATTTCACCCATAAGTTTGAGTTTCTTTTTGGTATTGAAATCCTTAATATTTGAGCTAAGAGCTTCTCGGGACTATCTCATTTTAATCTTGAACCCCAGTTCTTAGGAGCTATACCAGTTAGTAAAAGCTTTACAGAGGTTTGCTTAATTAGTGAAAGAACAGTCCAAACTCAGTTTTCCTCCACTTTTTAGTAGATGCTCCGTAAACATTTGTTGAGTAAATCAATGAGGGCAGGAATTTTATAGCATGCCTGACATATACGGAGAGGCATTTGTTTTACAAAAGCAACCAATATACTTGACTGAGATGCCAATACTTGAAATCCCACAGGTTTAAAGTTGCTGTGAACACTAATAATGCCCAAATAATTAGCACTTGAAAAAAAGTTTAATTCTGCTACTCAGATTATTTGTGAAAGCCTGACTGTAGGCAACTGTAGGAAAAGCAATTAGCAGATTCTTCAAACACATGACAAATCCTTTATTACTGTGCTTATAAGTGACACGGTTTACAGAAAACCAAATGTAATTAAATAACAATTGAAATCTATCACAGACTCAAGATATACAAGTTATACTTGGCCAGGCAAAACTTCTCAAACACTAGGTTGTTTCAGGTGAGAGATAAATTTCCATTAAGTAATCCCAACATATTTTTTTTTTGTCTAACAGACAGTTCCTTTGGCAATAACTTCCACTTTAGCTTTTATTATATAAAAATATAACAAAATTTCATTATATACAAACATTACATTACACCATGTACAGGTTAAAAACACTAAGAAAATGGCAAGCCGCAAGGGAAATGAAAGTCAATAGCATGATAAGAAAAAATTAAATACTGCACACATTTCATAAAAATTACATTAACTACATTTTTGTTTGCAAATACCAAACAGTACCAATGTGATTGGAAATAGCTTCCAACAACTTCATTTTAAGGCACATCTTGCATATTTCTATATACAACACTGAAACCGGCCAATAACTTAGGGACGTCTCTGGAGTGACCTGTGTATGAGTGACAACATGCAGCATGGGTTTACACATTTTCATTGGCTTCCTTCTTTGGGGACAGGTACCTGCCAGGGGGGGACTGATACAAGGGCACCCCGATCTCCTGCAAGTCTGGGAGCCTCCCTGGCCGAGGCGGGGACAGCAGAGTGGCGGTCCTGTCATAATCTCTGTGCAGCACCTTCTCGTAGACGCTCTGCAGCCCCACGGTCTTGGGCAGCTGGGCCTGGTAGTAGCTGTCCCTGCGCAGGGGATCCCGGGGCAGGGACGTGCTCTTGCAGAAGGTCGACATCTGGGCTGGGGGGTGAGTCGAGGCGTGTGTGCTGGGCCCTCCAGCGCAGGAGGGGCTCCAGCAGCGGTCAGAGTGGCCCAGGAGCTTACACTCCGCGGTGCACGCCCACAAGCCTAACAGAAAAGAGAAACGCAAGGGAGAAACACAAGCACGATGGTTACTGAGGTTACACGAACGGTCAGGGGCAGGGCGGCTGAGAAGGGAAGCGTGTAAGAAGATGAACGCCCTGGTTCTAGATCTGAAATGAGCCCTGTTTCCTGTAAGGCCACCTTAATACGAAGCTACCTACGCTTTAGGGAAGCAATCAATCAATAAATAAATAAATAAAAGAATTCCCCTTCTCAGCTAATAACTTGACAGGATGAGGGGTTTATTTAGGCGGTGGCGCTGTCTCAACGTAGCATTTTGGCATTCACCGTTTGAGGCAGCCTGAAACCGGAACTCAAGGACAGAAAAATGCGGGGACGGGGGAGCGGGGGTCTGGGAACCGAGATGCAGAAGAGAGGCCCCGTGAGAAAGCAAGGGTGGGGCGTGGGGGAGGGCGCGCTGAACCGGCGCGAAGGAGGAGCCCTCACCGCTCTGCATGTGGTTGATGAGGTCCTTCTTCAGAGCGTCCCCGCTGATGTCGGAATCGCTGTCGTTGAAGTCACTGTCCCCTTTGCCGCTGTCTTTGCCGCTGAACTTCTCTGCTTCCCGGCCGGAGATGGTGTTGAAGGAATGTCCCTTCCAGACAGCCACAGGGGGCGCCGGCTCCTTGCCGAAGCCGGGGGAGGCGCCGTAGGGCTGCAGCCAGGAATGGGGGCAGCGAGCAGGGGTGAGGGTTGGACAGAAAACAAAACAAAACAAAACAAAAAAACACAAGTGCGACAGGTTAGGCGTCTCCCGCGCACGCACCCCCAGGCCCCTCCAGTCCCTTCCCCCAGCCTGTCCGCTGGGCACCGAGCGCGGCGCCCGGCCGAAGGAAGGCCTCACCTCGGCGTGCGCGCCGCGGAGCCGCTGCTGCCCCTCGAAGTGACAGGCGCTTTCCCCGGTGGCACCGCCGCCCTCCGAGCCCGGCACTTCGGCCGCGGCGGCGACCGCGGGCGGGGGCGCGTCGGCCGCGGGGCTGCCAAAGGGCGCTTTGCCGCTGCCAGGGAAGGTGAGCACGTCGAACATGTTGGGCCTGGGCCCGGCTCCCCGGGCGGCCTCCTCCGGGGAGCCGGGAGCCGAGGCTCCGCCGCCCGCCGCCCCGGGCCGCTCTTCCCGGCGGGGCCCCCCTTTGCGCACCTCCTTCTTGCGGCGGTTGCAGGTGGTGGCGATGGCGATGATGGCGGCCAGCAGCAGCGTGCAGCTCCCGGCCAGCACGATGATGATGATCAGCGGCGTGTCCCACTGCAGCGCCGGCCCCGACGTCGCGAGCCGCGAGCCGGGCGGGCGAGAGCGCTCCGGGTTCCCCGCGCCTGCCGGCGACGCCAGCCCGCGTCCGCCGCCCGCCGTCACCACGAAGCTGACGGTGGCGGTGGCGGAGAGAGGGGGGCGGCCGCCGTCGGATATGACCAGCAGCGCCCGGAAGGCTTGGCCGGGCGGCTCCTGCGAGAGGTCGCTGGTGAGCACGATCTCCCCGGTGCGGCGGTCGATGGAGAAGGCTTCTCGCGGCTCCTGCTGCAGCAGGTCGAAGGCCAGCTCCCCGTTGGCACCCTCGTCTGCGTCCCGGGCCTGCACGCGCGCCACCGTCGTGTCCTTCGCTGTGCGCCCGGGGACCACCACTTCCAGGGAGCCGTTGGCTGGCGCCGGGTGCACCAGGATCGGGGCGTGGTCGTTCTGGTCCAGCACCCGCACTTGCACCAGGGCACTGCTGGAGAGCTGAGGGGAGCCCCCGTCGCTCGCCTGGATGCGCACGTCGAGCTGGCGAAGCGTCTCGTAGTCGAAGCTGCGCAGCGCGTAGATGGCCCCTGTCGCTGGGTCCACGGAGACGTAAGTGGACACGGCGCCCCCAGCCCGGCCCACCTCGGCCTCCAGCAGCCGGTAGGTGACCTGGCCGTTGCGGCCCAGGTCCGGATCCCTGGCGGCCACCGTGGCCAAGTAGGCCCCGGGCGGGTTGTTCTCG
>SJYO01022443.1:51902-97894 GCA_006410555.1 Capra ibex | reverse complement strand
ACGGACGTCTTCGTGGACGGTCATGTGAATACTCATACTGGACAGCCTTCACTGAATTGGTCCACTTCCTTCAACTTATAGTTTTTGTACTTTCAGTATCTCTTTTCATGTATCTGAGATCTGTCGTCTTCGTGAGGCAATTGAGTGACTCATTTGTTTAAGATTCACCTTACTGTCACCATCTCGTTCGTACAGAGCGTCTTACCTCTCCGTCCTTCTTTCAAGGACCACCGCTGGTCATTCTCATGTCTCCTAGGCTCTGTGTCTTGTCCGACGTTAGGGTCTGTGTCTTCGGTACTACCCACTGGTGTTTTGGGGAACTTGTGGGCAGATGATCCCGGAAAGGTAGGAAGAGTTCACGGCCCGTATGAAAGACACTGGAATGGTCCGTATGAAATGGCACTGGAGTACTCGTATTCGTTGTGAATGGAAATAACACACCAAAGTCACTACCTGGTCTTGACGTCGTATACATGGACGATGGACGTCTCGGAAGGTCAAACTTTGTAGTGAGAAACATGAGAAACGTCTTGTGTATATAACCCAGAGTCTTGATATCCTGCCTACCGAATCGAACTAGGAGAACGGAGAGGGTCGGGGTGTCCGAACCCACTAGTCCGTCCAACCTTACACAAGAGTGTACCTTTCCCGGAGTTATCCCAATTAGCCGTCTGTACGTACAGAGTTCGTGGCCACCCAGTACCTTGAATTACCTCTCGACAGAAATGGCAGAGGGACCGTCCATAAACTTATTACAAGTCCCTCAAGAGAGTCCGGGTGTCTCGTGCGGGATATAGAGGTAGACGCTTTTCACACCGGTCCGGTGGAGTCCGGACAATTCGTAAGTGTAGAGAGGTTGTTTCTTCCCTCCCAGTGGGTCGGGGAAGACGTCAAGTCCTCACTGACGGGTGAAAACCGAAAGCTCAAACTCTTTCGTGGAGGCTTGCACACCTGACTGTTTCAGACTAGAGGGCACCCACGTTGAGTGATTCCTCCTCGTCCCGAACGGAAGAGTATATTTGAAGAGTATACTCGTGACCACAGGTCTGTCACCGTCTGTCGTTCTCGTGGTGAATCTCTCTACCTCTGTTTGTCTGTGGTCGGGAACCATGTGTGTGTTTTCCTGACGGGTTTTGTCACGATACGGTCTTCGTCTATACTTCTCTGTGTCTCGGTCGAGACATGGGATTCCGAGACCACAGGGAGTTGTCACCTCTAGTTGGCATCGTTTGTCACCCCAAAAAAGGGATGAGGGATCGTAGGTATCTCGTTGTCTAAGAGACAAGGTGCCTCTTTTCATAGGTCGGTGCACCACGGGGACTAATAGGAAACCTATGAGTCCCTCTCAAGGGCCAATAACTGCCAGGACTCCCTGTGTCTTCACACGACAAACCTGACGTCTCAACAAGTACCGTTCACGAAGATTGGGACGGGTGACGAGACGTCCAGTTAGGGACAGCGATCGTTTACGGTTCTAAAACAATGAAAACTCCTACTCAGTCTCAATCTTCACGTTACACTGTACTAGTTACTCGTTCACTTTCTTTTATTGGTCCTGTTTCTTTAAGACTACGAATGGTTTTAAAAGGACCTTTTCTTTCGAACATGAAGACGTATACATGTTCAAAGGAGAGTCCTTTCAATGACACAAGTATACGTACAAACACGTGTACAGACACATCTTCAGGGACGGTGATACGAACACTAATACTCGACAGTCTTGACTGGATCGGTCCACTACCTTCAACCTATTCCTTTGGTACTTCCAGAATTCCTTTCCATGCTGAGACCGGTCGTCTTCGTGACTTCGGTCCCTTAGCTAGGGACAATAGAGTGACTCACTTGTGTAAGTTTCGCCTTAGTGTCACCACGTGGATCCTATGGATCGTCTTTCGTCTCCGTCCTATTTTAACGGACCTCTCACACGTTTCAGGTGATGTGGACGTCAAATACTTTTCATCTTTTACATGGATTACTCGACCTTCCTCTTTGACATGGATTAATTAATAGATCGACTCCTCTAAAGGTAGCTTTGTTGGTTTTCACGAAGGACCAAAGAAGAACGATGGATATCATATCATACTTCCCTTTAAATTTTTTTTTTTACAGATTCTCTTTCGGATAATTTTTTCCTCTGTCTGAACGACTAAACCTTTAAAAGGTCATAATATTCTACTGTCTTCTACGATTTTTATTACCGAGAGTTCGTTCTAGTATAGGTCCCGTGACTCTATTCCCAGATTTATATTGTAAAATGTAGTGGATATATGGTCAAGAACAAATATAATAATAATAATTATTATTTCCACACTATTTCTACTTACACTGACATTTTAAGAAACAATTCGGAGTCTTTCGACCCTATGAACTACCGTAATACATCAGTCCTGTTTCGGGAGGTTTGTCAAATCCCCAAAGTGAGTCTCTAGTAAAGTCATTGTGTTATTCTGAAGATGGTTCAAATTCCCACAATAGGGAGTCGATAGAGTCGTCTTTTGGTTCTGTCTAATCCGGAATAATACTTCTGTACACACTAACACCGAAACCTCACCCCACGAAACGGTACTTGTGGTCATTCTCCTAGTCTTCTGTGTGGTTCAAAGATTCTATTGTATAAATTAAAGTCGAACCTGACTTTCCTGGTCGTTATCATGTTTTAATCTCGAGACCTGAAGATGGAAGATGTTCGTCCTTCGTCCAATCCCTCTGACAAAGTGACATTGGTATATAATGGGTGGAAAGTACGTTGTCTTAGTACAGTCTCCTATCTTAATTTTTAAGTCTCTGACTTCGGATCCTTCAAAGGTTCGGAATTCCAGCTTAGTTTCCTGACGGTTGTTCTTGGTCACCCTAAAGTTTTGACGATGATAACTGAGGGTAGAGGGGAGGGGAAAAACCTTGTCCTCCCAAATACTTCCAATAGATACGGACTGGGTGGTGATATACAACTGATACTTTCACTCGTCTAATTGAGTAGAGAAAACAAGTGTCTACGAGTCCAGATCTTCTTAATGTGAACATATTAAAGTTTACTACACAATCTCTTGTAAACTCTCAGAGAACCTGATGTTTCTCTAGTTTGGTCAGTTAGGTTTTCATTTAGTCAGGACGTATAAGTAACCTTCCTTACTACGACTTCCACTTCGAGGTTATGAAACCGATGGACTACGCTTCTTGACTGAGTAACCTTTTCTGGTACTACATCCTTTCTAACTTCCGTCCTCTTCCCCTCTCGTCTCCTACTCTACCAACCTACCGTAGTGGTTGACTTACCTGAACTCAAACTCGTTCGAGGACCTCAACTACTACCTTTCCCTTCGGACGTCACGACGTCAGGTACCACAACGTTTCTCATCCTGTGTTGACTCACTGACTTGTAAACTCTATGACATGTTCGCCTGGGACTAGGTATAGACCTGGACTGAATCTACTGCTCCATGACTTGAAGTTCAATTACGATATTACCTATTTAATAAACTTTCGTAACCGTCCTTTTACGTAAAGGTTGTATGATCATACTTTTGTTAAGCACCGGTACACACATGGTGCACCAGACCTTAATACAGGTGTTTAGGAAAGGAAGTCACCACCTTGAATATGAGGGGAAGTGTACACCCGACCTGAATCAACGAGTGATGATTACAATCTTATAACATTTTTGATTGTTACTTCACAGACTCTGATCCAGTATTTTCCGTGACGTCGGAGGAACGAGTAGGAGAACCTAGTGAGTGAGATCTTCGGTCGAATCAGTATAGAGCTCTTGTGAGTGAATCGGGTCTTCTCTTCGGGTGTACTTTCTTGACTCCGAAAGAGGGTTGTCGGTCGATCCTTTGACCAAAGTCGTTCATACACTCATTGGGTAGAACCTTCCTTTAGGTGACCGGGTACAGTTCCGTAGTCTACTACCGTTACAGAATTTTGTGACTTGGTCTTGTGAGTCGACTTTATGAGGACCTAAGGGTTCAATCAAACCCCATTAAACAATACGTCGTCAAATAATTACGTTACGGTTGATAGTATGGGGTGGGAACTAGACTGGTGGGAGTCATAGTCTAGTTTAAGGAAGAGTAAGTGGAGTTATAGAATAGTCGGAACGGATCGGAGTCGTCACTAGGAGAGTCAACTCGGTCTTAGGTGGGAGTGGAATTACCATGAGAATTATTCAAAGGTAGGTGACTGAGGGTGAGACAACAACAACAAGTAACGAAAAGTCAGGGGGTCGGAGAGAAAAGTTAGGGTACCTTGGTGGGACAAGGAATCGATATTTAGGGTCGACGCAGGGACAACCTCAGTCTGTATTCGAGTTAGAGAGAGAGCATGAGATTCTGGGGCGACATCATGAGAATGGAACTTATTTCAAAAGGACTGATGGAAATGATTCATAATATTTATTAAAAAATTGTAAAGGTTCAAGACAATCATTCCTAATAAGAGTTTCCTTATATCAAAATATGGAAATGAAAAATATGATATAAACAAACCCCCTTGTGTAAAGATCTTAATTTTGTAAAGTACAAAAATGGTATGTTTGTCTTTTATGGAAAATTTTATATAAATGTATTGTTTTTTACATCATTAGACTTTTCCTACACATATATCTGTTTAGTCACATATATGTGTCTATGGTTCCTTTTGAATTAAGAGTCATTTGATGTTTAATTTTGTAAGTGGGACGTTTATCACTTTAGAAACCTTAATTGAACGGTTTTTAGTATCTCTTACTTTATAATTAAAAATTTTACATATGGATTTTTATAAACCCTAAGTCTTTTTTAACGTTTTATTTCCATTCAGTTCGGGATTTGGGAAAGAGAGAGAGAGAGAGAGCTATATATATATATATATATATATACGTTATTATATATTACATTATACATTACATTATACATTATAAATTACATATACATTATACATTATTAGATATTACCTTTTATTGAATTTTTTCTTATCTATGCATGGACGTATTGATTTAGTGAGACTATATCTAGACTTTGAGTTGTAACATTTAGTTTATATAAAGGTACTTTTTAAAGGTACATTTCTTTCGAAAATTTTATGTTCTAATATTTCTTTTGATGGGATTTCTTTCATCTTCCATATATACTTAACTTTGTTTTTATCTTTTATTGTTTTTATTTTACACAACCCTATTATTTTGTTCTCGACGAAGAACTTTTTTCTTTTACTCTTTATAACTATGTTGACACCGTTTACCTTATTCTCCTTCTCGTCCAATTAAGGTTATGAACTTTACTCTTTACCTTACCTTAGGACTCTCCTATTATAAGTTGGGACTCATCTTAATGAAAATAAAGTCCTTTCCAGGTCAGTTCGTTTTTGGACCCCTTTCTTTCCCTTCCTTTTTTCTCCTTCTCTCTGTCCCCTTCTTTTCTTCTTTTCCTTTCCTTCACTCTTTCTTTCTTTTTATTTACAGAGTTGCCTACAACATTTGATAGGTTATTTTGCTAAGAGAAATTATAGATTTTTGTCTTTATATTTAAATAATTCGGTATATGAGTAACGGAAACTACCATGATTCTTGTTCTTTTGGGCAATTGTGTAGTGACAAGTAGTCAAGAGCGGTTGTGTTATTTTAACAATTTTTTTATTTTTACTTATTTTATACGGTACAATGAATATTTTTCTGTCTGTCGTCTTTAATAAAATTTTTAATAAAGGTATTTATGATTAAAGTGAATGTTACAAAACCGTTGTAATTATTTTATGATTTAAAATAATCTTTAAAATCATAAATCTTGTTCGTTTCATTTGTTCCTTTAAGTGTTTCTCGTTATTGTTTTATCATTAGAAATGTCTAAAAGTTATATAAACATTTGTTTTGTTTCACAGTAACGGACTTTCTTTGTCTCCATAGTTGTCTTTTTGTCTCCTTCGAGGACTTTTGTGAGTTGAGGGATAATTGATAGAAAATAAACGTCCGTGTCTTTGACTGAGTTCAATTAAGATTCTTCGTTTCGGGACTACAATAATAGAAAAAAAAAAAAAACCACTTTTAGATCCTTTAAATCCGACCTCTTCCTTCTTTTACCATCTCTGAATTTCCCGGAAATTCCTCCTCCTCCTTTCCCTCCCCCACCCTCTAAATTAACACAACAAACTTGTCGTAATCACTTCGAGTTTGTTCCATCCATCGTTCGGTACGTCCGGATCCCCTTCTCGTAAAGGTCCTTTTGTCATCAAGGTTTCAGAAACCTATCCCTTCTTTACCTTAAACGAACTCCTTTTAATCACGGTCACAACATTTTTTGTCACATGGTCACCACTTTTATCATCTCATCTTCCTGTCTCTTACCTTCTCTCCTTCGTCAGTCCCTGGTATAGTGACCTTGGAAAAATAAACCGTTATTTATTTTCAGTATGAGGAATCCTCGTATGAAGTCTCGTTTGTTGTCATTGTCACAACTATTATGATTCGTTGTTATTTTTATGTATTGATTTTTAAAGTATTAAAATGATATCTTTATCTTATTTCCTCTATTCTTACATTATCAAATGTGTAAATAAATATGTATCTCAAAAGTGGACTCTGGCCTTGTGTGTGTGTGTGTGTGTGTGTGTGTGTGTGTGTGTGTGTGAGAAGTATGTGAATTTTCACCAAATTCGACTCTGAACCGTTTCACGAAATCGTGTTCATTTGATTGACCTTTCCGGATCATTTTATAAGTTTCACGTTTAATTAGTTAGTTCGTAACTTATTTATTTAGGTTAAATAAACATAAACTTAAATGTGAGTCCTTTAATGGATTTTACCTCTGTTATCTGAGGGATGTCGAATCAGTAGATGTCACGAAAGAGAAGCCAAGACTCTCCATACGATTGGGGAACCATTAATAGTGAAAGGTCGTAAAACACTTTCGAATCTCCTAAATTTAGTTAACTCCTCTTTCCCCTTTCTCGTCCCTCTCTTTTTTGTTTTCTCTTTCCTTCTCCTTTGTCTCTCTAAAGAAGACCTTTTTCAGATGTCAGTCCTGGGGTCAAAGGAACTTACCACGTGTCTCTAACGACCCATAGACACGGTCTTTACCTCTTACCTACTATAAGTTGAGGTCCTCGTCTGAGTTGAGGTCCTTGGGTACTTCCGTAGATTTACACGACTACAAGTCCTTGGTTATGAATGTCCCATGGGGTGTCCAGACACTTTCTCGGGAACCTATGGTGTTCTTTTTTTTCAAAGGTGTTCATATTAGTGTCTAATCTATCAACCTATCTAATCTCCTTCCTATTATTGAGGTACTGGACTATTAATGACTTCATTTACTCTGTAAGGACGTTAGTCTGACACAGTCCATTCTGGATTTGAGTCATAATCAGACTATTTTACCCCTTAATGTGTGTGTTTCTTAATCGACAATTGAAATCATGTAAACACAGGTTCTGTTCTATTCTATGTTTTGACTTTAGAAGTGTACAAGTTGATCTCATTCTGTGTACATTAACCTTTTCCATTCCTTTTCAATATGTTTCCCAAATTAGTGGGACCTCGTAAAAATAGGTGAAGTAAATGATAAGAGTCTGTTGAGGTAACGTCAAATTACCATCCTCTTGATTCAAATCGGGTTAAGTATTTGACTTGTCTAATGGACACAAACTAGGAAAAGTCAATTTTGATACCCAGGTCATGTTTAGTTTGACCTATAGTTCCGAATAAAGGAACCCTTTGAATTGAACGAAATGATGACACTGACTCTGTCTATACCGATGAAGTGACACTGATATCCGGTCGGTTTACCCTTACCCCCGGTTTACTTAGTTTAAAGGGAAAACTAGTGAGTTGTCCTATAGGTGTCCGTGGTCCGGAATCAGATAATTGATAGAGACGAAGAGGTTGACATCCGTTACTATGTGTCCCGGACGAACTACGAACGTCCCCAGAGAGTAATTTGTGTCCGTAAAATTGTCGACCGAAGGAACTCTACAGGGACCCGATCCATTTCTGTGAGACTCTGTCACAAGGAAAACGGAAACGAGGTACGGACCTCACTTACATACGGATAAGGAGTTAACCCCGTTCCTCGGTGTCGAGAGGTGAGTGATTTAGGGGGTAGACCAGGTTTAAGTGTAGTATCGAAGAGGTAGTTGAAGAAGTGTCGTCCGAAACCTCGGTCCAATAGAATCTAGTCGTGTTCTCCGTGAAACCTCTCAAGTCGTCGTGTACCTTGGCATGGTATTGTATCGGTAAGGTTAGACCTTGTGAGATTTCTAATATACATATCATCTCGAAAGCTTGAATGTCTATTGTACTTTATGGTTTTATCCAACAATGAAAAGGAAAAAGGTGGAGAGAGTAAGAGAGAGAGAGAGAGAGAGAGAGAGTGTGTGTGTGTGTGTGTGAAAAATACACAATTCCGTTAATATACTTTTTGTCCATTATATACAAATTTATTGTAGAGATAAAAGTCTAGTTTGTTTTGACATGAAGTACATAAATTTTGTTTTTGTGTTTTAATGGGTAACCAAAGGGATTAAGCTATAATAACTTATTACGATATTAAACTTTAAAACAAAAATTACACCAAAAATTGAAAGTAACTTTATGAACGAAATCTGAATGACTTTCATCCTAATTGAAAAAAAGAAAAAAAAAAATTAGAGGATGAAAATCTAAACCCCACCCACCCCCCACTAACAAGTCTTAGTCTACACAAGTGTCATTACCTACGATGAAGGTGGTTAGGACCAACTTCCCCTAGGTCACTATAGACTTATTGTTGAAGAATTTGTAAACTACTGTGACCCAGAACACGAGGGAAAAGAGAAACTTTCAATTTTTGACATCAGCTGTAAACCTTGTGACCACTTTTGAGAAAAGGGTCACGGGAGATATTACTGTAGACATACCGCGACGTCAAAATTTTTAAAACTCTGTTTTGCCCATTTCGTTTAAGAATCACAATGGTACCATACGAGACTTTACACGTAGGTGTAGACGTTTTTTACTACTAGACATTGACGTTTGGACCGTATGTATCCTGTAAAGTGGTACGAATACTAACAGAAAGTACACGAGATTCTCTTTGACTAGACAGAGTTCCCTGTTGAGTGTCTAAACTGTCTGACGCCTCCCGGGGACCCCTCACACCTGTGAAAGTCACACTGTGACGTCGACCTTCCCTCATCCTTTGACCGCCTCCGTCACGACCGTCCACCACACCAAAAAGGTCGACAGTGAAGAGACGGAGAGTTCAATGTTTACCACGAAGTACACTAAGTATTTGAACTGTAAAAAATCTTGAAAGTTCGTCGACTCCGTAAATTTCCGACACACCCAGAAGTCAATACCGACGGGTAGAGGATATACGACAGGTATCATCTTCAGTGTTTCATTGTGTTAGTCTAAAGGAAGACACCCTAGTTGTTAGAACAAAACTGAACGATTTGAACCTTTCAGTCAAAAACACAGACCACACGAAACGACTCATCAGTGACATACTTTTTATGGACTTCCCCTATTTCGATTTGTTACAAGGTGATATTACGGTAGTGACTCAAATCCAGAAAACCCTAAACACGATAAACAAAGTCTTCACCTTTCAGTCAAACTATGTACTCCTGAAAATAAGTATAGAGAACGTCTTTGACAAAGATGACCTACGACTTTGCTTAAACACTTCCATTAGTTTCCTCTTGTATTGAATCTTTTCGATAACCCGTGATAAACACCACTTTATAAAAATATTAGTCGAAGTCTGTTTCCCAGTTATTATTATCCTAATCGACAACTAGAACTAAGTCTCAGTCTTTGACCGTTCTGTCTGAAACGAAGACTACATCCTAAGTGTACTGATTGTCCGACATTAAACACTCACAATAGAAAGGACTTCACTGGATGGAAAAAGAGGAACTTGTTCTTAGACCCCATTGAGAAAAGTCATACAAACTTTCCTGACCAAAACTTAAACTCCAGTAGGGTCGTTTCTAGTGTAGTCGTAGAAGTAAATGCACAAGGTGAGGTTGGTTCTAGTCAAGTAGTAGTAGTAGTAGATGAACAAACCAAGGAGGGAGTGAAAAGACATCAAGACCGAGAAAAAGAAGTGTATTCTATTTACCACCAAGGTATAAAATCCATGAAAAAATAAGAACCTCCCACACAGGTGTTCAGGGTCACTAAGGAAATATGTTTGTCGGTGGGTTCATATTTGTATGATATAAAATCAATTCATGTCTTTTTTACACGATAAACTAATAGAGGTTTTGAGATCCCATCGATATTTGTGGGAAGTCAAGTCAAGTCAAGTCAGTGAGTCAGCACAGGTTGAGAAACACTGGGGTACTTAGTGTCGTGCGGTCCGGAGAGACAGGTAGTGGTAGAGGGCCTCAAGGGAGTCTGAGTGCAGGTAGTTCAAGCACTACGGTAGGTCGGTAGAGTAGGAGACAGCAGGGGAAGAGGAGGACGGGGGTTAGGGAGGGTCGTAGTCTCCGAAAGGGTTACTCAGTTGTGAAACGTACTTCACCGGTTTCATGACCTCGAAGTCGACGCCGTAGTAAGGAAGGTTTCTTTGGGGTCTAAATTAGAGGATGTCTTACCTGACCAACCTAGAGGAACGTCAGGTTCCCTGAGAGTTCTCAGAAGAGGTTGTGGTGTCAAGTTTGCGTAGTTAAGAAGCCGCGAGTCGGAAGAAGTGTCAGGTTGAGAGTGTAGGTATGTACTGGTGTCCTTTTTGATATCGGAACTGATGTGCCTGGAATAAGCCGTTTCATTACAGAGACGAAAGCTTATATGATAGATCCAACCATTATAGAAAAGAAGGTTCCTCACTCGCAGAAAATTAAAGTACTGACGTCAGTGGTAGACGTCACTAAAACCTGGGGGTTTTTTATTTAAGACTGTGACAAAGATGACAAAGGGGTAGATAAAGGTTACTTCACCACCCTGGTCTATTTCTGACTCACAGTTTCTCTCATTTACTGTCGACTTTTTGGATACTAACGTTCAGATGTACTGAGATCTTAGTACCGAAATAGGGTACAACTGAAATTAGAGATGATAAAACTTTTTGTTTCTTTTTTTTTGTAGTGACTAGTATTCCACTTTAGTGTACAATGTCTGCTCATAAAAAATTTTTCATGATAACATGTCACAAATGTTTGTACTTAAAACCTCAGTTTCTTCTAATTCAAACTTAAGATTCAATTGATGTGTGGTCAACATAGAAAAACCCGTTTAAATATTGAAAATTCACACAAAGACATAGAAACACACACACAAAGACATAGAATTTCTGTCTATACAAATAAAGAATATGAATTCCAATTGTCGAGAAAAATTTTTCGTATTCGATAAGTTACCGTAGGACAAAACATCGTTTAACCTTCTTTTACATAGAATTTACGTGTGACTAAGTGTTTACTGGTTAAAGTATTTACCATTATTTCTTTTATCTATCGTTTAAGTTACATATTTCATAGATATGTATCAATTGTTTGTCGTATTAAGTGACAGTTAGTGAATTGTGTCCGGATCCTTTAACTCTTACTTGAGACAACTACTAAGGTGGGGTTAAGGTGTGACTATATAGGATTTAAAGAGGGAGATTAGGACTGATTTGAATTTTGGTTGTTACGAAGTAGGACGTGAGGTGTACAGAGAAGGGGTGTATCGTCCGTTTCACTACGGTCATAAAGAGAGTATGGTCATAGTATCTGTAGTGTGTGTGTGTGTGTGTGTGTGTGTGTGTGTGTGTTGACTATAGGGAATACTTATGTCCACTTTCTCAGGAGTTGTTTTATAACCGTTTGTTTTAGATTGTTCTATAATTTTTCAAACATATGGTACTAGTGCACCCTAAATACCTCCATACGTTTCAACCAAGTAATATACTTTCAGTTATTAGTAATACGGTAAATTTATGTTATTTCCCGTTTTTTTTTTTTTTTTTTTTTTGTGTAGACGGACGTCTTTTTCGTAAAGGGACTTAGATCGTAGAAAAGTATTATCCCCAATTTTTTTTTTTTTTGTTTGTGTGTGAAGTATTGATTCTTGCCTTCTCTTGAAAGAGTTAGTTTCCTATGGACATTTTCTGGGTGTCGATTGTAATATGAATTATTACTTTTTGACTTTCGAAAGGGAGATTCTGACCCTTGTTGTGTTCCTTCAAATAAGGTATGAAACCGAGTTATAATATGACCGTCGAGATATTGGACTCGTTGGGTCCATTATTTTTCCTCGACAACTACATCAAATTTTTTTTTTTTTTTTTTTCCGAAGTCTTACTTTTCCTTTTATAGTTTCATATAACCTGTCCTGTATGAAGACATATATCCTTTAGGACCACTTTGGTGTTCACAATCTTAATTATTTTTCGAACGTCTTATGTTCTATTTATAAAATTTTTAGTTATTGTAAAGATATGGTGGTGTTGTTTACAAGACGACCAATTCTTATAAAACGAAAATGAATTGTTTACAATTCATTTGTGAACTTACATGTGATCGTAATTTTTCTTACGAGTCCTTCAGTCTTTCCCTTTCTGTTTATAACGTACCATAGTGAATGTACACCTGAGATTTTATACTGTGTTTACTTGAATAGATACTTTGTCTTTGTCTGAGTGTGTGGATCTCTCGTCTGATACACTAATGGTTCTCCTATTCCCACCCCGTCCGTATCTAACCCCACTAATCGTCTACGTTTGATATTATAATTATACATCTTGTCTATCTTTTCTAGTATGACATATCGTGTTCCTTGATATAAGTATTAAACACCATTTGTTATTACCTTTTCCCATACTTTTTTTACACGCACGTACACATACACAAATGTATACTTCCTTTTCGGTCCATTTCCCTTCCTCTCCTTTACTGTTAACACCCGTTCGTGTATGTCTTTGACCTAGGAACACACAATACCTATCTAAAATTTTACCACGTTAACGATGGTTTTTGTCATATTTCAGAGGAACTTTTTAATTTTTATCTTGATTGTGTACTAAGTCGTTAAGGTGAAGTCCTATATTTAAGTTGTCTTCAATTGTACCCCAGAACACTATAAACGCGACGGTACGAGTGTCGTCGTGATTAGTGTTGCTGATTCTCCACCTTCGTAGATTTGCAGGTAGTTTACACTATATATGTATGTTACTTTGTAATAAATTGGTATATTTCCTTTAAGACAGTGTACGGTGTTGTACGTACTAGTAAATTCTGTAGTTCTGTTTACTTTATTCGGTCAGTATCTTTTCTGTCTATGACAGACAAAGATGAATATACTTTATAGATTATATCAGTTCGTTATCTTTCCTTTGTTTCTTCTTGCTACCTCAGGTCCCAGATCCCTTTTTTCTCCTCAACAAATTACCCTGTTCACTACCCATATCTTAAAGTCAAAACGTTCTACTTTTCCTCATCTCTATACAAAGTATTGTTACGCTATTCCTTAAGGAACCATCAAGTCTCCAATCCTGAGGTGCGAAAGGATAGTCCCCGGAGTTATATTAGGAGTTGGTCCCTTGACAGTAAGTTCGACGTGCCGTGTCGATTTTGCTACTGTTGTTGTTGTTGTTGTTTTGTGACACTGATACACACACACATACACAAACAACGAGTCAGCACAGACTGAAAAACTCAGGGGCACCTGATATCGAGTGGTCCGAAGAAACAGGTACCCTAAGAGGTCCGTTCATATGACCTCACTCAACGGTAAAGTAAGAGGTTTTTCCGACTACTTTCACACACTTTATGAATCGTACGTTTTTACTAATTTTACCATTTTTAAATTCAATCTATAAAAAATGTTGTCAAATTTTTTTTTTTTTTTTTGTTGGTTTTTGTAAATTGTTGGTCCTTTTCTTAAACTTATCTGTAAAGGCTGAGAAACGCTGGGGTACCTGACATCGGATAGTCCGAGGAGGTAAGTACCCTAAAAGGTCCATTCTCACGACCTCACCTAACGGTAAAGGAAGAGGTCCCCTAGAAGGGCTGGGTCCTTAACTTCGGTCCAGAGGGTGTAACGTCCGTCTGTGAAATGGAAGACTCGGTGGTCCCTTCGGGGATCGTTTTTACATTTAGTCAGAGTCACTCTATGATGAAGTGTGGGTAAGTCAAGTCAAGTCAAGTCAGCGAGTCAGCACAGACTGAGAAACACTGGGGTAGTTAGTGTCGGACGGTCCGGGGATAATCCAACCGATATTATTTTTTCTCTTTATCATTGTTCACGACGTCTTCTATATCTCTTTTCCTTAGAAGTCTATAACAACTACATTAACGATATTTTACCATGTTGATGAAACCTTTTCACCAAACAATCATGGAGTTTTTAATTTATATCTTATCGGTATACTAGGTCGTTAAAGTGAGAAAACATATATAGGTATTTTTGACTTTTACAAGTCAGGTACGTTTTCGTCACAAGTGTCGTTGTTTCTCAAGGGTTCTCGGCGTTTCTTATGTGGTAGGTTCATAATGGGTAATTAACTACTCACCTATTTATTTGACACCATATACGAGTGTTACTTGATGTACCTTCGGTATATGGTATAAGTCGGTAAATTTTTTTTTTTTTCCGTGAAGATATGTCGGTACTTTACCTACTTAGAACTTTTATGTGTTTGACCCCCTGAAGGTCACAAACTCTGAGAGATTCCAAGATAGCGACCCGACCCTTGATTCTAGGGTGTACGGTGTATCGATTTATTTATTTATAAAAAAAAATTTTTACTGTAGACTTATTTCGGTCTATGTTTCCAGTGTATAACATACACGCTCATGAGATCCATCTTCTCTCCGTCCTTTCTCTTTGTGAGACATTAGTTTCACTTTGTAATAAAAGTCCCTCCTCCCTGACTTGATGAGACTATTTACGACGGTTAATTAATTTATTTTATTGTTGATTTTTAACTGGTGATTGGATTTGTAAACCTTAAGTGACCACTGGAACTGTTCTCACTTAAATTTCCTTTTACTCTCTTGACCTCTATTGTTTAAGATGTTTGTTGAGACGTCTTTAGATATTATTCTTTTATATTTTATTTTCTCCGTCTTCGTCCTACACAGTGGCTTTCTACCTAAAAATTACTCTCCACTGTAATATCAGTCAAACAAACGACTACCCTTGGTAGGTGTCTTTCTCTTTTAGGAAACAGGAATTAGGTCCTGTTTCTTCTCTGAACGATCTTATAGTGACTTATATGTTCGTAACTCATCTAGATCGTGTGTTCTGCCTCTTCCGTTACCGTTGGGTGTGGTCAAGAGAACGAACTTTTTAGGGTACCTGCATCCTCGGACCATCCGGCGTCAGGTACCCCAAAGTTTCTCAAACTATACTGACTCACTAAAGTTAAAGTAAAAAGTGAGAGTACGTAACCTCTTCCTTTACGGTGGGATGAGGTCACAAGAACGGACCTCTTAGGGTCCTTACCCCCTCGGACCACCCGACGACAGATACCCTGACGTGTGTCAGTCTGTGTTGACTTCACTGAATCGTCGTCGTCGTCGTGTGTTCTTCACATACGTTCGGTTTATTAAGTGAGTGTCATTGTCTTGACTCTAGTATACTTCTTTCCGACTGTACCACCTAATTGCCCATACCATCGGTCGGGAGTTCACTTAGTGTAGAGGACTATAAGAGTGGGGACTCATCAAGAGAGAGTTTGATAGTGTCCCAACTGGACTCTCTGATTCGTTTATGTCTTCACTTCTACACATTGCAGACTTTTTTCTGAGACGTGAAATACCACCCACGTTTAAGAAGTGACTTAGTGAGTAAGACCCTTTTCTGTCGTCGAAGGTGTTTTCATCGGGGAACC
Source organism: Capra ibex (assembly GCA_006410555.1). Classification (NCBI taxonomy): domain Eukaryota; kingdom Metazoa; phylum Chordata; class Mammalia; order Artiodactyla; family Bovidae; genus Capra; species Capra ibex. The sequence goes on along the minus strand of SJYO01022443.1, from coordinate 82,127 downwards.
TCTCTTGGTGTCTTCCTCCTTGACTCCGAAGTACTCGTGTCTGTTCACTCTCTCGAATCTAAGTTGTTCGGTTCAGAAGCCTCCAACGTTTTGGTGTATTTTCGAACTTATGTTGGAGTCCTCTCTGGGACTCCTATTTTATTGGTTGTCCTAAGATCTGGTTCTCTATTGTTCACATTCAAGAAAGTTTGATAAGTTAACACTCTATTATACATGTTGTATTTGTAAAGTTCAATATTATAGTAAGTGTAGTATGAATATGTCTCTTCTCAAGATATTTATACCGTTTTTAATGTTTTGTGTGTGTGTGTGTGTGTGTGTTTTGTTTTGTTTTGTAGATTGTTGTACTCAACGGACCGTCAGGTCACTAAACCAATCCTGAGTCGGGAGAGTGACGGTCCTAGGACACAAACTAAGGACCAACCCCTTAATTATAATACCCTTCGGTGTACAACACTGGTTTTGTTTTGGACGACACTGAAAATTTCGACATGGTCGTTATCTATTGATATGTTGTCTCGACATCCGTCTTCAATGACCCGTATCTCGATGGATACTAAACAAGTGACCGTACTTTACTTGAGTCTACAAAGGGTTTGTGTAGGTCACCTCAAATTAATGAATTACTTTATTTCGGGAAGTTAAGTCAAGTCAAGTCAGTGAGTCAGCTCAAACTTCGAAACGTTGGGGTACTTAGTGTCGTACGGTCCGGAGGGACAGGTAGTGGTTGAGGGTCTCAAGTGAGTCTGAGTACAGGTAGTTCAGTCACTACGGTATGTCGGTAGAGTAGCAGACAGTAGGGGAAGAGGAGGACGGTGGTTAGGGAGGGTCGTAATCTCAGAAAAGGCTACTCAGTTGTGAAGTGTACTCCACCGGTTTTATGACCTCAAAGTCGAAATCGTAGTAAGGAAGGTTTCTTTAGGGTCCCGACTATAGGAAGTCTTACCTGACCAACCTAGGGGAACGTCAGGTTCCCTGAGAGTTCTTAGAAGAGGTTGTGGTGTCAAGTTTTAGCAGTTAAGAAACCCCGAGTCTAAAGAAGTGTCAGGTTGAGAGTGTAACTATGGACTGGTGTCCTTTTTGGTATCGGAACCGATCTACCTGGAATCAGCCGTTTCATTACAGAGACGTAAACTTATACGATAGATCCAACCAGTATTGAAAAGAAGGTTCTTCATTCACAGAAAATTAAAGTACTGACGTCAGTGGTAGGCGTCACTAAAACTCGGGGGTTTTTATTTCAGACTGTGACAAAGGCGACAAAGGGGTAGATAAAGGGTACTTCACTACCCTGACCTACGGTACTAGAAGTAAAAGACGTACAACTCGAAATTCGGTTGAAAAGTGAGAGGTGAAAGTGAAAAATCTCCGAAAAATCAAGGAGAAGTGAAAGACGGTATTCCCACCACAAGATACGTATAGACTCCAATAACTATAAAGAGGCTCGTTAGAACTAGGGTCGAACACAAAGAAGTTGAGGTCACAAAAAGTACTACAAGAGACGTATATTCTATTTTTTCGTCCCACTGTTATATGTCGGAACTGTATGAGGAAAAGGAAAAACCTTGGTCAGACAACAGGGTACAAGTCAAGATTGACAACGAAGGACTCGACGTATGTCTAAAGAGTCCTCCCCCCAGTCCACAAAGCCATAAGAGTAGACAAAGTCAAATAACACTAGGTGTCTCAGTTTCCGAAACCGTATCAATTATTTCGTCTTTATCTACAAAAAGACCTTGAGAGAACGAAAAAGGTACTAGGTTACCTACAACCGTTAAACAAGAGACCAAGGAGACGGAAAAGATTTTGGTAACTCGTAGTCCCTCAAGTACCAAGTGCACAATGACTTCGGACCGTACCTTTTAAAACTCGTAAAGAAATGATCGTACACTCTACTCATGTTAACACGTCATCAAACTCGTAAGAAACCGTGTCGGGAATAGCCCCTAACCTTACTTCAACTAGAAAAGGTCAGGACACCTGTGACGACTCAACAGGTTTAAACGACCGCATAAATCACGTCGTGAAAGTGTTGTAGTAGAAAATCATAAACTTTGTCGATTTGACCTTAAGGTAGTGGAGGTGATCGAAACAAGTATTACTACGAAAGATTCCGGGTGAACTGAAGTGTATGGTCCTACAGACCGAGATCTACTCACTAGTTTGGTAGTACTAATAGACCCAGTACTTCTAGAAAAAACATGTTAATAAGACATATAAAAACGGTGGAGAAGACTTATAGAAACGAAGACAATCCAGGTATGGTAAAGACAGGAAATAGCTCGGGTAGAAACATACTTTACAAAGGAACCATAGAAATTAAAAGAACTTCTCTAGAGATCAGAAGGGAAAGGTAAAAAAGGGAGATCAATCAACATAACTAGCGACTTCTTCCGAAAGAATAGAGAAGAACGATAAAAGACCTTAAGACGTAAGTCTACGACTAGATAAAGGAAAAGAGGAAACGAAAAACGGAGAGAAGAAAGGTGTCGATAAACATTCAGGAGGGGTCTGTCGGTAAAAAGAAAAAACGTAAAGAAAAGGTACCCCTACCAGAACTAGGGACAGACGACATGTTACAGTACTTAGAGTATGGTATCAAGTAGTCCGTAAGATAGATAGTATAGATCCGGGAATTTAGATAAAGAGTGAAGGTGACATATTAGTATTCACTAATCTAAATCCAGTATGGACTTACCAGATCACCAAAAGGGATGAAAGAAGTTAAATTCAGACTTAAACCATTATTCCTCAAGTACTAGATTCGGTGTCAGTCGAGGACTAGAACAAAAACAACTGACATATCTCGAAGAGGTAGAAACCGACGTTTCTTATAACAGTTAGACTAAGACCACAACTGGTAGACCACTAGTACACATCAGAAGAGAACACAACAACCTTCTCCCACAAACGATGTTGGTCACGTAAAAGAACCGTTTTGAGATAATCAGTAACGTGACGAAGTAAGACTTAAGGTTCCGGTTTAAACAGACAATGAGGTCCACCAAGAACTGAAGGATGAAAACGTAAGGTCAGGGGATCTTACTTTTACTGTAGACAACCCCACAATCATTATATTCCAGAGCATCCAGAAGTATCTTGGTAAGTTGATGTCGAAGAAGTCTCACTGACCAACCCCGTATCTGAACCTAATGAGACTATCACTTACCGAACGGAACCTTTACTTGTCTCTAGTAAGACAGTAAAAACTCTAAAGTAGGTTCATGACGTAAAGTCTGAGAAAACAACTGGCACTACCGATGAGACAAAGAAGACTCCCTAAGGACGGGCGTCATCATCTATATTACCAGTAGAATCAATTTAAGTGGGTAAGATGACGTAAAATCAAGGGACTAAGGATCTTACAGTCGCAAGTGAGTACGGTAGAGAACAAACTGGTCAAGATTAATCGCAACTAAATACCTGGACTGTAAGGTCCAAACATACGTTATAAAGATAAATGTCGTAACCTGGAACAAAGATAGTGGTCAGTGTAGGTGTCGACCTATAACAAAAACGAAACCGAGGTAGGGAAGTAAGAAAGACCTCATAAAGAGGTGACTAGAGATCGTCGTATAACCCGAGGATGACTGGGTCCCTCAAGGAGAAAGTCATCGGATAGTAAAACGGAAAAGTATGACCAGTACCCCAAGAGTTCCGTTCTTATGACTTGACCAGACGGTAAAGGAAGAGGTCACCTGGTGTAAGACAGTCTGGAGAGGTACTGGGTGAACAGAACCCAATGGGGTATCCGTACCGAATCAAAGTGACTCAATCTGTTCGGGAATCTTTAAGGAACCATCGAGTCTACCATTTCGTAGACGGATGTTACGCCCTCTGGACCCAACTAAGAACCCAGTCCTTCTAGCGGATCTCTTCCTTTACCGTTGGGTGGGGTCATAAGAACGGACCTTTTAAGGTACCTGTCTCTTCCTACCATCAGATGGTAGGTACCCCAGCGTTTCTCAACCTGTCCTAACTCGTTGAAGCGAAGTCAAAATTCCCATGTCTTTACTCGTGCATTAGGGTACAGTTGTACAATTGAGTGTTGTGTAAAAGAGACTTACTTGATGAAATAAGTAAACCGGTACGACAAACTGAACACCCCAGGGTCAAGGGACTGGTTTCTAAATTAGGTCTGGTGGTGTTACTTTCGGGTCTTAGGATTAGTGATCCGGTGGTTCCTTGAGGGTGTGGACGTAACGAAACGAAAACATCGATTTTGGAATCCTATACACGTAACGGGATAAAATCGGAGTGGTCCACCATCCTCAGTCGACATGTGTCGAATTTTGGGTACCACGAGAATGAAAAAAAAGAAAGATCTTCCGTCCTCTTTCGTTCGGTGGTCGGAGAGACGAACAAAAATTCCAACGTTGAGTCTCTCGACGTTTGGACTTTGGTACTAACGGGACTTCAGTGGTGGGTGTTAGTCCCAGTCGATTAGGGGTTAATCCTCTTGAGAGAGAGAGTTGTCGTTTAACAGTCGAGTAATTACTTTCCTCTTTTTACTTTCCGTTCTTTCTGTGTTGAAACAAGGAATACCATTTCTACAGACAGTGAAATGGAGTCCCCGTGTGACTTTTGGACTCGTGAACTCTGACGGGTCCATCCTTTTCCAGTGTAGGACCCCGTCCCTTCTCCCTTTCCAGTCCCAATCAGTTGACAAGGCCCTTGTAAGATAGGGGGGTCCGGTATGGACCAGGAGGGGATACCTACGACTGGTCCGTAGAGTGAGAGTTCGTCTCGTTCACTAACTTGAGGAGGAGGGACTCGAAGAATGAGGGTGGAAGGAAGAGAGTCATTGTTTGCTTGTTTGTTTATGGAGTAGACGGTTGAAGGGCTTGGTTTCCGGACTTAGAGCCCCTGGGGTCCCTGCCCCGTCGGGACCTCAGACTCCTCTCCGTCTTCTTTGTCCTTTTGCTGGTTTCGTGGTCCCGTGACTTCTCTGGTCATCTAGCTAAAAAAAAAAAAAAAGAAAAGAAACGATGAGGGTGGACTGACACGGACCCAGGTCTTGGTCCAACCCGTTCTCAGTGTTTGGGTAGCACTTCTATATACACACACACCCACACACACACACGTGAACGTACACAAATTTATATAATCCAAGGTGTCCTCTGGACCCGACCCCGGTCCTCGGTCGTCGGACTGTCCGGATAAGGGCTTGACGGAGAAGGGTGGGGGCCCCGTTTTTCCGACGACGTCTCGTCGTTGACGGGTCTGATGTCGGACCTCTCCCGCTTTCCCCGGACACCGGACACCCGGGTCGGTGTGTGAGGGAGGATCCCGGGTGTTCGGGAGTGTCCGACAGGGCAGTTTGTTCTGGGGCACGTTCACCCCTGGGTCCTTTGGGAGGGGAGTCGAGTTTCCGTGGCGAAACCGGTGTGGTACGGGGTCAGGAATGGCCAGGGGCAACCGTCGCCACGATCTTGACGGTCGGTGACTAAACGGGGATCTTCCAGGGACCCAATTCGGACGCCTCCTCTTGGACTCCCCTTCTACGGAGGAGTCCGGACCCCGTGACGGCGTCGACGGGGATGTTAGTACGGTCGACGGTGGTTACCTGTTGACCGACGGTGCACAACCGCGGACGTTAGACTAACCGGTGCTCCGGCTCAACCTACATACACGAACGTCCCCGTGGAGACCTCCGTGGGCGAGCCCCTCACCAGTCCGACTTGGACTTAGAGTTCCTAGAACCCAAACAGTGCTAACCCGTCGAATGACTTCCACTTTTTTCCTTTGCGTGTGTGTGTGTGTGTGTGTGTGTGTGTTTGTCTAACGTGTCAGTGGTCCCGTGTCCCGACTCTTACCGGAAGTTCAGATGGTCCCCTCAGGTCACTACCACAGGTCGTAAGTGTCGGGAGTCGTCACTGGACGGAATTCGTTCACCCTGAACTGGTATGTGGACCTAGAACTTCGGGGGGAAGAACCCTAAGGTAAAGCTACTTACGTCCCGTTGGACGGGGACACAAACGTGTCGGATATCACTCGACTCTTATTCGAAATGAAGAAGAAGAAGAAGAAAAAAAAAATTTCGGAATGAGAAATATTACGGACTCCTTTTGGTTTTTCTTATAGTAAAAGACTTTACTTTTAACGCACTTTAAGTTAAAACCCTCAAGAATTTCAACCTTGCCACTGAACGGTCAAGGAAAGCAATAACAGATACCGACCTTTGAACCAATTAGTGGTTTCTAGTATAAGTGTTTCGGAGTTCATAAGGAAAGAACCGGGAAATGTCTCAGAAAAAAATTACGGCATAAGACTACCTTCAGAGGACCATCAGTATACCCCCTTATTTAATCAAAACCAAAACAGTGTTATAAAAGAAGAGGTAATATAAGTAAAAAGTAAGAAATACTTAAAGTAAGGAAGAATAACGATATTCAAACAAGACAACAAGTAGAAATGTTGAAAAACTCTATCAATAAACATTGAGAGTAAAGAGAATATACATTACGATAATTAAATGGAATTCAACAACAACAACAAGTCACGGAGTCAGTACAAACTGAGAAACCTTGGGGTACCTGACGTACGTCGTGTGGTCCGAAGGGACAGGAAGTGACAGAGGACCTCAAACGAGTTTGAGTACAGGTAACTCAACCACTATGATAGGTTTGTAGAGTAGGAAGTGACGGGTGGAGAAGAGGACGAGAGTCAGAAAGGGTCGTAGTTCCAGAAAAGGTTACTCAACCGAAAAGTGTAGTCCAGCGGTTTGATAACCTAGAAGTCGAAGTCGTAGTCAGAAAGGACACTTATAAATCTCAACTAAAGGGAATCCTAACTGACCAACCCCTGACAGGTTCCCTGAGAGTTCTCAGAAGAGGTTGTGGTGTCAAGTTTTCGTAGTTTAGAAGTCGTGAGTCGGAAGAAATGTTATGTGGACAGTGTAGGTATGTATTGACGACCTTTTTCGTATCGACACTGATCTACCTGAAACAGTCGTTTCATTACATAGACGAAAAGTTATACGACAGATGCAAAAAAGTATCGAAAAGAAGATTCTTCGTTCATAGAAAATTCGAGTACCGACGTTTGAACTAATTAGTGATTTCTAGTATCAGTGTTTCGGAATTCATAAAGAAAAAACCGGGAACTGTCTCAGAAAAATTTACAGGATAAGACTACCTTCAGAGGTTAGTAAAAGTTGGGGTTCTTTTATTTCAGACAATGACAAAGGTAGTAAAGAGGTACGTTTAAATTGACACAGGGTATTAAAAACGACTTATCATACAAGTAATAGTAAGTGAAGGTTCATATAGGATTATAAGAGAAGATTTCTGTTCTAATGTACAACATACCCGAAGGGACCAGTGAATTGACCATTTCTTGAAAGGTCGGTTACGTCCTCTGTGTTCTCGGGGCCCAAGCTAGAACCCAGTCCTTCTCGGGGACCTCTTTAATTACCGTTAGACGAGGTCATCAGAACGTACTTTTAAGGTACCCCTACATATTATACATAATTATATCAATAACTATAAAAGGTTTACGTACCGTAAAATTTTCTATAAATAAACAGTCAAAGAGTAATAACGTAATACCAGTCTAGTACGTCACATTTATAATAACTAGGAAACAATAAACTTATAAAGGTAAGTCAATTCATATGGTATTAAATCTAAAGGTAGAGTCACTTCAGTTTTACTTCACACACAATACTCCTCTTTTATGAACGTTACAGATTTTACATATACACACTTTATTGGAGGAAATTCGGAGTGTTAATAAGGTCGTAGAAAGTCATCCAATGGAAATTGATTTAAGGTCCAAAATAAGTTTAAAATGGTCAAAAAGGTGTTTATAAGAAAGGGTCAAAGTATAAGGGTATATCCTATGGTTTGACGTACTTTTATATCGTTTTTCGATGTTTATGGAGGGAATCGATTGAGACCAGATATCGTCAAAGAATTAGAAAGGAACGGAAAGTACTGAAAACTGTTAAAAGTCCTCAGGAAGTCCCTGTCTATAAAACGTCTTACTGAGAGTTATACCAAAACCATACAAAGAGGACCAACGTGACCCCAAATATATAAAAATCTTGATATGAAGGTTCCGTTTTATATAAAGAGTAGTGAAGGGTAGTTCCTAAGTAAGATAGTTATACTGAATGGTGATAAAGGAGAGGATATTTCAATAGAGTAAGGGCGACTCTATACAAGAAACCTTTGTTCAGAGATTTGGGTCGGATGTGAATCCCTCCCCGTACCTGAGAGTAGAACTCCTTTTATATATTCTCTATGTGTAAAAGTCAAGTCAAATCATGGAGTCAGAACAGGATGACTCGGAGGGAGGGACGGTCCGGAGGGACAAGTAGTGGTAGAGGGCCTCAAGCCAGTCTGAGTGCAGGTAGCACAGACACTACGGTAGGTCGGTAGAGTAGGAGACAGCAGGGGAAGAGGAGGACGGGTGTTAGGGAGGGTCGTAGTCTCAGAAAAGGTTGCTGAGTTGAGAAACGTACTCCACCGGTTTCATGACCTCGAAGTCGAAATCGTAGTAAGGAAGGTTTCTTTAGGGTCCCAACTAGAGGAAGTCTTACCTGACCAACCTAGAGGAACATCAGGTTCCCTGAGAGTTCTCAGAAGAGGTTGTAGTGTCAAGTTTACGTAGTTAAGAAGTCGTGAGTCGGAAGAAGTGTCAGGTCGAGAGTGTAGGTATGTACTGGTGTCCTTTTTGGTATCGGACCTGATCTACCTGGAATCAGCCGTTTCATTACAGAGACGAAAACTTATATGATAGTTCCAACCAGTATTGAAGAGAAGGTTCCTCATTCGTATAAAATTAAAGTACCGACGTTAGTGGTAGACGTCACTAAAACCTCGGGTTTTTTTATTTAAGACTGTGACAAAGATGACAAAGGGGTAGATAAAGGGTACTTCACTACCCTGACCTACGGTACTAGAAGCAAAAGACTTACAACTCGAAATTCGGTTGAAAGAGTGAGAGGAGAAAATGAAACTAGTTCTCCGAAAAATCGGAGAGAAGTGAAAGACGGTATTCCCACCACAGTAGACGTATAGACTCCAATAACTATAAAGAGGACCGTTAGAACTAAGGTCGAACACAAAGAAGGTCAGGTCTTAAAGAGTAATGACCATATGTTTAATTAACTTTGAGTAAATATTCCTTCTAGACCAAGAAGATCGATATAGAAAGTTAAAATTTAATTAATTTAATTTCTAAATTATCCAAGGGGGTCCACCACGATTACTATTTCTTGGACGTACGGTTACGTCTAAATTTTCTACACCCGAGTTGGGGACCCAGTCCTTCTAGGGGACCTTTCCGTTTACCTTTGGGTAAGGACATAATAACGGACCTCATAGGGTACCTGTCTTCTCGAAACGTGCGACGTGACTACCCCAGCGTTTCTCAACCTGTCCTGACTTCACCGACTTGTGTGTGTTTCTAAATTATGGAGTCAGAGTGACCGATGTAAAATTGTAAAGGTTTCACCGTATAATCTGTTCCTGGATATTTTGTAAAAGTAACTCTTTAGGAATCACCAGACCAACAATCCCTAAACACGAAAATGAAGTCCCCCGTCTCTAAGTTAGGGATCAACTTCTTAATTCTAGGAATTAGGAGTGTTGTTCCATTTTTTTTTTTTTTTTAGGATGGTCCAATTGTGAGGTAGACTTTTAAGTCTACTTCCTATATTTGTCCAGTGGAGTGTCTTCTCTTTGTATACGTTAATATATATACTTTTCGACAATCAGGAATAATCTCTTATGTACATTGTTAATAAATTTTAAAAAGAAAACGACGTCTTTATAGACACTTATCGTGACTGAATCGATTAATACAACGGTTGGAAAGAAGAAAAGTTTACATTACGTGTAATTGTGTACTTTGACGAAATTGAGACAGAGGTTTTAAACGATAAAAGTTATAGTAAGTCAAGTTTATAAAAGAGAAAGGGTATTGTTAAAGAAAATCCCTATTCAATAAATCCAAGTCTTCGTCCTCCTCCTCTCCGATTTGGTGTTGTAATTTGTCCGAACACTGAATGTCTCCACGGTAAAAACGTGAAACCCAAGGGTTGTTAGGAATGACATTAGAGTCGGAAAAACGTCAATATAACGAAGTAAAAGTTTGAAACCCTCAAGACAGGAGGAGTCGATAGAAAGACCCAAAAACGAACAGGTACGGTGTCTTGGACACCCTAGAATCTAGGTGTCGGTCCACAACTTTGGACCGGTAACCGTCACTTTGGTATTTCAGGTTTGGTGACTTGGTTATCCCTTAAGAGTATAGAAAAAGAAAGAAAGAAAGTTTATAAATAAGTAAATAAACCGACAAGAACCAGAATCAAGGTCGTGTTCACGAGAAGTTAGAAGTAACATCGTCCACCCTCCGTCCTAAAAAATTAACAGTGTGCACCACAAAAATCAAAGTCATACACCCTAGATTATGGGGGTGGTCCCTTACTTGAACCTGCGGGATTAAACCCTCGTAACTCAGAATGGTGACCTGATGTCCCTACAGGAAGGGCACTACCTTGGATCCAGAGGGTGTAACGTTTACTTAAGGAATGAGAGACTCGGTGACATCGAAACTGCTATTCTTGAAACCAGTCGTCTCACTACGGAATCGAAAAAAAAAAAAAAAAAAAAAAAAAATTACAACAGATATAAACAGTATCGAAAAGAAGGTTCCTCGATCGAAGAAAATTAACACACCGATGTAAGTGCTAGGTGTCACGAAAACCTCAGGTTCTTTTATTTTGGACGACAATATAAGTGAAAGAGTGGTAAAAAAACAGTACTTCACTACCCTGGAAGTAAAAAACTTACACTCCAAAACTCACTCATTGTCCGTCCTTCCGGTCCCCAGAGGTGTGTCTCCTTTATCGGACGTTCAAAGTCTGTTAGATAGAGAAAATTCGCCGTCCTCCTTTGTTTGATCGTTATAAAAAAAGGAAGAGATATGTGTAAATTTTCCTCCAAAGAGAATTTTAAGACACAACAGTATTACTGTGGACCAAAGTGGACTTCAATTGGTTACGGAAAAAGAATACCTTTACAAATAGAATTCGATACGTTTACATGATACGTAAATGGGGTTTGAGACAGAAGTTCAGACAAGGCGGAAAACCCGAGTCTTGGATGAACTATTTGGTCATATGAGGTTATAACAAGGAGATTAGATACATTTACTCTGATAAACATACCACTAGACGGGAAGAAGTTCTAAGTTCAATTAGTAAAATACCGGGTTCTATTTGGTAAACCTCGGTTTCATTAGGGTTTATGTTGAATACCCACTCCCCGGACCACTGTAAGATTCAAATCTCTGTAAGGAAAGAAAGTAATTGTCTGACGACCACTGATATATAGTAGGTCGATTTCTGATCGTCCCCCCATGAGAAAGACGGGTGAAGACTACAAATACAGTCTTCGAAAGAGATAGAGGAAATATGAAATTATTTTGAAACAATGTGTTTTCGAGACTTGCTAGTTCGGAGTAGAGACCGGGGTCTAACTTAAGAAGAGGGGACCTTCAGTTCTTAGGGTCGCAGTATTAAGTTGTTGTTGGAAAGTCAAATTCGGTCGGAAAAGTTAGAAGAGAAAACGGTAGTAGTTTTCCCAGAAGTAAAAGACGGCGACCCACCGTAGTAGACGTATAGACTCCAACAGCGATAAAGAGGGTCGTTAGAACTAACGTCTAACACGAAGTAGGTCGGGTCACAAAAAGTACTACATGATAAGTATATTCAATTTATTCGTCCCACTGTCATATGTTGGAATTGTATGAGGAAAGGGATAAACTTTGGTCATAGAACAAGGTACAGGTCAAGATTGACAACGAAGGACTGGACGTATGTCTAAACAGTCCTCCGTCCCGTCTACCAAACCATAAGGGTAGAGAAATTCTTAAAAGGTCTCAAACAACATCAGGTGTGTCAGTTTCCAGAACAGTGAAGTACCGTTTATCTACTCCTTTGTTACCTTGTTACTGTCTAAAATAAAAGAACTCCAGGTTTTAGTGCCGTCTACCACTGAGGTCGGTACCTTAAATTTCTTCGTCCGGGGAACCTTCTTTGATACACTGTCTGGATCTACCGTATAATTCTTCTTCTCTGTAATGAAACGGTTGTTTCCAGGTACATCAGTTCATACAATAATAAGGTGATCAGTATATACCTACACTCTCAACCTGATATTTCTTCCGACTCGTGGTTTCTTAACTACGAAAACTCGACACCACAACCTCTTCTGAAAACTCTCAGGGAACCCGGTGTCACTCTAGTTCGGTCAGTCAGGATGACCTTTAGTTAAGACTTATAAGTGACCTTCCTGACTATGACTTTCACTTCGAGGTTATAAAATCGGTGACATAACCTTCTCGACTGAGTAATCTTATGTGAGATTACGAACTTTTCTAACTTCCGTCCTCCTCTTCTCCTACTGTCTTTTACCAACCTACCGTAGTGTCCGAGTTACCTGAACTCAAACTCGTTCGACGTCCTCTACCACTTCCTGTCTCTTCGGACCACACGACCTCAGGTACCCTAGTGTTTCTTACTTGTCCTGATGGGTTCTTGTTTAATAACAAACAGAACGAACTACAAAAAGAATAAAGACATCAAAAAGTGAAGATTAATTTAAACAAGAAACTTTGAGTATCTTTCAGATTCTGGATTTCAAAAAGATGTTTATTCTCTGTCCCATGTAACCATCCCACACACGTCCGCCACCCCTCATCCTCCCCAACAAGACAGGGACCCTTTCGGGACTTCCTAGGACGAGTCAATATACTACTTTGTCTGACTGTCACGGTTCACAAGCCATCTTTACCTTTACGGTCATGACAATCACCTTTATTTGTAACGAAGTTAGTAAAACTTTTTCGTAAAATGACATGGACGTATAATCTTACCGAGTCAGTCATTGTCTAGACGGACGTTACTTCCTCTGGGTCCAAACTTGGAACCCAGTCCTTTTAGGAGACCTCTTCTTTTACAGTTGGGTGAAAGTATACGAACGGACCCTTCAGGATAACTGTCAAATCGGACCACCCGATCTCAGATACCCCGACGTTCTCAATTTATTGTGAATCGTTGTTCTGGTGATCGTGTACGTAACAGTCTTTTAGAGTACAGATCTGTATGTCTATATCGATAGGGTCTCTTTGATGTTACTTCCTGTGTATTTCCAAGTATCCGTCGAATAAGTTTTTACGTTTTATTTTCGGAGTTTAAAGTCCGTGTCATTTTACCTGTATATTCTGATAAGGGTAAGTAGGTTCCCTTAAGATGGGTCGTTACTTTTTCTCCCAAGATGTCGATGTATGTTATTCTTAAGTAGAGTGAATAAATTTTCTTTTTGTTCTGGTCCTCTTTTCTTTGAGATAACACACTAAGATAAATAAATTTTAAAATTTGTTTCTTTTTACTTAGGGACCACGATCTCCAGTGTCTTCACCAATGAAACCCCTCGTATCTCACCGGTCCTTTCTTGTACCTCTAAAGTTTCGATTGACTACCATCTCTCTATTTCGTTCATGTTAGAGTCGATGTCATTTCGGTCTGATAAAAGAACCCGAGTTTTTATTGACACGTACCAATGACTTCGACACTTTAATTTTCTAAGAGTGAGGAACCTTCTTTTCAACACTGTTTGGATCTGTCACATAATTTTCTGTCTCTGTAATGAAACGGTTGTTTACAGGTATTTCAGTTTCGATACCAAAAGGGTCATCAGTCTAAGTCTACCTTCTCGACGTGGTATTTCTTCCGACTCACGACTTCTTAACTAGAAAAACTTGACACCACGACCTCTTCCCTCTTCTGAGAACTCTCAGAGAACCTGAAGTCCCTCTATGTTGGTCAGTTAAGATTCCCATTAGTTGGGACTTATAAGTCACCTTCTTGACTACGAATTTGAGGTTATAAAACCGGAGGTTATAAAACCCTTCTACGTTGAGTAAAATTTTTGTGTGTGTGTTTGTGGTGGTGGTGGTTGTTGTTTTTGGGACTATGACCCTTTATAACTTCCGTCCTCGTCTTCCACACTGTCTCCTACTCTAACAACCTACCGTAGTCGCTGGGTTACCTTACTCAAACTCGTTTGAAGTCCTCTACCACTACCTGTCCCTTCGGACCGGATGACTTCAAGTATCCCAGTGTCCCTCAGTTTGTGCTGACTCGTTGACTTGTCGTTTTCGGTCCGTCCCAGAAATATATGTCGACCGACTTGGAGTTATTCCGAAAAAACTTAAAGACCTCCACCCATCTTGTGTTAAAAAATCGGTCTAGGGAATGACCTATAAAAAACAAGCCTTATAACAAACAGACCTTATAAAAAACAAGTATCAGTTAAAAGAAACATCAAAAAGACCCACCGTGAACCCCCAGTCACAAGGAGTGTTACTACCTACGACAGAGAGAGTCAGGGTCGACTTGACTTGAATCCTAGTACTGGAGACAAAGTGTTCCGTTGGGAGTGTTAACGAGAACGAAAAACTTACTGACTACTAAGAACCAGACTACGAGGCAGAAAAGGACATCGACCGTGAACCTTGTACCTTTCTGGAAGGACAAGATCACGGAAGTTCTCACTAAATGTTTCCTACAGTGGTCAAACTTTTAAAGCTCCGTTTTGTTTCGTTTAACCAGTACAAAGGTACGGTGCAAGTTTTTATGTGGAGATGTAACCGTTTCCGACTGATAGACATTGACTTTTGTGCCGTGTGTATCCCGTAAAGTGGTCCAAACACTGACAGGAAGTGTACGACATTCTGTTGGACTAGACAAAACTTCCTTTTAAGTGTCTATAATGTCTGGCACCTCCCGAGGGTCCTTCGTACCTGTGAAAGTTACACTGTGACGTCGACCTTCCCCGACCCTTTGACCACCACCGTCACGACCGTCCATCACACCTAAAGGGTCGACGGTGGGAAGACGGAGAGTTCGAGGTCTACCAAGGAGTGTACCTAGTATTTGAACTGTAAAAAAGTCTTAAGAGCTCGTCGACTCCGCAAATTTTCGACACGCTCACAAGACAAGACCGACGGGTAGAGAAGATACAACAGGTATCATTTTCAGTAGTTCATTGTACTAGTCTAAAGGAAAGTACCCTAATTGTCAGAACAAGACTGAACATTCTCATTTTTTCAGGTAAAAGAGGTCGGGAAGGTTTGATGTACAAGACAGACCTGGGTATTCTGACTTCGTACGGACCAGTAACCGTACTCAGACACTTTTTCTACGGGTAGTATTTGTACCGAGCCACTCCAGCCCTCTAGAAGGTTCCAGTAACAGTTCAAGAAACATCCTCTCTATGGACCTCCCCAGGTACCGCCTCCGTCCCGGGGGACCCTAAGGTAGCGACTGAAACCCAGAAAACCTTAAGGGAGACAATTTAAATTGTAGACTGTACCCTGTAGAGAAACTTAATTCTTCTGAAAGTAGGAACGGAGGATTACTCTCTTGTCGAGGTCTCTCTGTTACTCCGGCACCTCTCTCGTTAAGACTTAACACTTCGTGTCGAAGGTCTCTCGATCAAAATATTAAGTCCAAATCTTCTTCCGAGCCTTTATTATCCTGACAGAGAAGGAGGGATAAGTAGGACTCTTCGACCACTATATCGGCGACCGTGACTACGACCCCAAGACTCTAAACGTCCAACGTTGCACGTCCTCCCTAGACCTGAGTGTACCGGGAAGAAAGAAGAACTTCTACTGAGATACCAGTGAGACAAGTTTTACAATCTTTACTGACCGAAACTTGAACTTTAGAGGGACTGTTTCTCCCAAAGTCGTAGAAGTAACTGTACGAGGTGAGGTTGTTTCTACTGGAGTTGTAGTAGTAACAGGAGTAGAGAACTAAACCTACGACACCAGAAAAATAACCCAACACCACCACGAACACAAAGGAGTGTACCCTACTCTACCCGGTAAAACGTTAGTGAAAACCAAAGTTCACCGGGGAAGATCACAAAAAGGTGGATTTCCGTTAGTGGTCTGTTCCAGTTGAGGAGACTAGAGTCCACAGTGAGAGACACCAAAGTCAATTGGGAGTAAACAAGTGGCTCTTATAATTTACCTTTTAAGGTCTTTATATATTGGATATGTAAAATTTGATGTCCAGTAAGACTCCTGACACTAACCTTAGAGTGTGGTAGGACGAAGGAGGACGGGTCTTACACTTAGCAAGGAATCAGGACGTGTAGGGTGGTGTAGGGTGGACAAACAGTGATCCAAATGGTGTTAATGACAACACTACAGTGTCCCTAACACTGGTTAAGTGGGAATAAAATGAGTTATTACCGGGGTTTGGTATTCACCTCACTACGACCGGTAAATCTATACGGTCTCTCTTAGGTAATTTACGATGGAAATTCACCTTTCTAGTTTAAAGAGTTAAACTATATTTTTCTCTTTTTATAACATCCGACTCTAACGATTATAGACACCACTTACACTTCTTCTCTTTTCATTCGACCCAATCAAAACGAGAGTTCGTAGTTTGACGTTTTCCATACCGGTGTCTCACATCATTCGCGAATCAATCCCACTTTTTTTTTTTAGTGATTTAATCATGTCATTATATAAAATGTATCACTGATGTAAGTGTTTTGAAAATATTTTCATATAACAATATTAACAAGATACAATAATAATGTGGAAGGGACCACCGTGTCTACATTTCACAGACGGATGTTAAGTCCTCTGGACCCAAGCTAGGGACCCAGTCCTTCTAGACGACTTCTTCCTTTACCGTTGGGTCAAGTCTTAAGAAAAGACCCTTTAGGGTACCTGTCTCCTCACATTATTCGATGTCAGTTACCCCAAAGTTTCTCAACCTGTCATGACTCGTTGAAGTGAAAGTGAAAGGACAATAATAATCCGTCAACGGTTAGAGAACGACACGAAAATATTTTACTTGACTTAGTGTCCGTACAAACATATCTTCTTGCTAACACATATATCCCAAACTATGATACGCTCCAATGTCTACAGGTGACCCCCAGAACTTTGAATAAGAGACGACTATTCACCACTACTAATATAAAGAAAGTTTTCTGTTTTAATCATGGACTAAATTAATAACCGACTTTGTAACTCTATTGATAATCTGTATTCCTTTGTAGAGTTTGAGTCAATTCAGTGTACTAGGAAAATTTGAAGGAAGAGGTCGACGGTGAAAACGGAACAGAGTGGTACAACCGGGGTCACGAGGACAATTTGAGAAGCCCTCTCGACCATCCGTGGTAAAACGAATGTCTAGATGTTAGAGTGAGTCTTTACGACTGGTTGTATTTTACAGGTTTTCTCGGGAGTCGACAGGGAACCCCTACGGGGAGTGAGGGAGATGAGAGACTCAGGTCTTCTGTGGTCTGAGATATGTACTTAGTCTTTATGAAAACTTTTTTTTAAGACCTTTCAAGATTATCGTTTTGAACTCCGACGGAGTACGACAGTTGATAGATAGATAGATAGATAGATAGATAGATAGATAGATAGATAGATAGATAGATAGACAGATAGACAGACAGATAGATAGATAGATAGATAGATAGATAGATAGATATATATATATATATCTCTCTCTCTCTCTCTCTCGTAATTGTGACATGATCTTTAATAAATGTGTCGTAGTTGTAACATAATTCGTCATATCCCTTACAATTCTACTAAATTTCGTACACCCTCGTAGGGGAATTCAATGTACGTTTCTGATGTGGTAAAATATATTACCTAAACTAGTGGGTACCTAAAAGCAAAGACGCCCACGTCCCAATGGTCTGGGTTAGAGGGTTCCCATGGTTCCTGTCTCCTGTCCCGAAAGAGCCCTGAAGACGACGAGGGGGACGGAACCTGTGACAGAGTTCATGACGGTGGGTTGAGAACTGGACGGAACCAGGTGTCAAAGAGACGGTCCGAAGGGATTACTACAACAGTCTATAGTATGGAGGGGTTGAGTGTACGGTATAAGTTGAGGTCTCTATAACCTAACGACACAAAAACAAAGATCTTGTTATACACCACAGACAGTCATGATGTACAGACGACGAATTTCTTTGTCGTTGACAATAATTATGTTAGTAAATGGACATGGAGTCCGAGCTGGGTGAGTAAGGACCGAGGGGTCCATGAATGTGAACTAAAATCTGTTTTCTGACTCTTCGTTAAAGAGGTTCATAAATTACTTAAGGTTTAGGATTACTTAATTTTGATAGTACGTTCTCTCTTTCAGTCGGTCATACATCGACTTCCGACTGTCCCTACCACCGGCTTCTTAACTACGAAAACTTAACACCACAACCTCTTCTGAGAACTCTCAGGGAACCTGACGTTCCTCTAAGTTGTTCAGGTAAGACTTCCTCTAGTCGGGACCCTAAAGAAACCTTCATTACTACGACTTCGACTTTGAGGTCATGAAACCGGTGGAGTATACTTCTCAACTGAATAACCTTTTATGAGACTACGACCCTCCCTAACTCCCGTCCTTCTCTTCCTCTGCTGTCTCCTACTCTACGGACCTACCGTAGTCACTGAACTACCTACACTCAGACTCACTTGAGGTACCCAACCACTACCTGTCCCTCCGAACCGTACGACGATAAGTACCTCAACGTTTCTCAACCTGTGTTGATTTGCTGACTTGACTTGACTTTTCTTGTCATGTGTTAAAGAGAGGTGTATTATGTGAACAACTATCGAAAGTACCGTTATTGTGTAAAGAAACTGTAATTCCCTGTAAAATTTCAAATGTAAACTGGTAAAGAGTATGGCTAGTGTAAAGTAGTCATCGTATAGTAACAAACAAACCAACACACATTTACTACCGGGATCGTCATTTCCAGGGAGGACGGTTAAGTCTTCTGTATTCTCTACGTGCAAGGTAGAGACCCAGTCCTTCTGAAGGACCTCCTTCCGTACCGTTGGGTGACGTCATAAGGATGGACTTCTTAGAATACCAGTCTCCTCGGACAACCCGATGTCAGGTATCCCAACGTTTTTCAGTTTGTACTGACTTCGTTGACTTGTGTGTGTGTAAGTATACATATATTTATATATAAAATATCACCATACTTTTTATTAGGACACCCTGAAGGTACCACTGGGTCCTAAATCCTGAGGAGTGAAGGTCCGGTCCCTGTCCCGAAGTTAGGGTCGAGTCCCTGGATACTAAGGTGAACAGTGAGACACACCGGTGTTTATTTTCCTTATTACAACAAAGAATGTCGACTACAGTAGAATCTAAATTACTTTTAAAGATAAAAAGTATTCGTCTTAGGTCGGATGATTTAAGTACAGTGTTCAGTGATTACCCTACTATCGACGTAATATATCCGTTAAATACATCTGTCCCTAACTATTTAACCGAACGAAGGACAAAAAAAAAAAAAAAAAAGAAAAAAAAAGGGGGAGGTTTGGTCGTTCGATTCTTACTAAAAATACCAAAGAAAAAAGAAGAAAAAATTGAAAATTTTTTGCAAAGTATGAAAATGAAGAAAAAAAATTAAACTCCCCTTTGTTTCCTTATAAAATACTGTATACTTTTAATACTATAAATTTAAAGTCACAGTGTTTATTTATCAGGTCAAGTACTGACCTTGAGTCAGGACTAGTAAACGGCGACGGACTCCGATAAAGTGTGACGATTACCCTCTCTGGAGTACCGGGAATTACGGGCCAATGGGAGATCCCGAAATGTCTCTTTAAAACGTTGAGTACCGAAGTCTCTTGTTTTGCTTTATAAGGTTTGGGGTACCGAGTGGTTGAAGACTTTAGGTCAACTGAGTCACGTCGATTTGTGAAGGATGAGACTCGGGGTCACCTCCCATTCCGACCTCACAGAAACAGAGGTGCAGGGTCTTTCTGAAGAGACCCTTATCGTCGTGACGAAGGACACAGGTCACAGGTACCTTGAGGATGGACCGAGAGGTTTTCGGAAAAGAGTCACTCCGACGTAGTCCTCTAAGGTTCGGAAAATTTCGGGTAAGATCAGGTTAGGTATCATAGGTTTGTCCCAAGGTTAGTCCAAAGACTTGGTCAAAAAGGGGTATCCTAGAAAGTTGATCTTTGGGAAGATGGTTTAACAATCTCTCTCCTTTCTTACACCCACCCCGAAGTCCCGGGACGGGTCCCAGACAAAAGGTCCAGAGTCACACCACTCTCAGGCGGTGAAGGGAAAGACCGTAGGTCACCGGTGGTGGAATAGAGGTTAAATAGACATAGAAATCAATAAACCCCAAGTTATCGAATTCACGTCCCCTGCCACCAGGTGTGTCGATAAGGTTGTCTCGAACCCGACTTAAGTCCTTGGATTTGTCCGTCCCCAAGAGAAGGTTACGGTTTTCTAAGAGGTCGACGTTTTTCGTTTGGGGACAGGAGAAGGCCCCCGTTCCCCCACCGAATCCCTTCTTCCCCGTCCCACTCCTCCCATCCTTCGTTCGAAGGAGGGTTCACTAGACGTGCACTTCTGAGTCGTGGACTACCTAAGGTTCCCAGGAGTGACACCTAGAAGTACGACTTGGGGTCCTCGAAAAAGATCCGTCCCCAATTACGAAAGAATTTGGTGTAGTCCCTAGAGTCCAGTGTGGCACCAGGGGGAGGAAGAGGGAAGGAGGGAGTGTGGGGAAGATAGAGGAAGAGAAAACGTAGTGGATCTAATATAGAATTCGAAAGGGAGGGTGACGGAAATGTCGGGACACGTGTGTCTAAGAATTCCCCTCCTTCCCAAAGTCTCTTCTTTATATACATAAACGTAAGTAATATTCCATTGTCTCAGTGACTTAATCTTGTTTTTACTTCAAGTGATTACTTACACTAGAGTACAACATTAGTTTATATTGTAGTTTTTCTGACGAGAATAGTTTAGTTGTACAAAAGTGGAATTTAAATATGTTACATACAGGTAATGTAGAGTTACTCCGTCCCTTTTCTTTTTGTTGTTGTTGTTGTTGTTGTTGTTGACTGGTAATCTCTGCCAACTACCACTCACGACACGGATCAACGAGTCAACACAAACTAAAAAAAAAAAAAAACTACGGTACCCGACATCGGTCGGTCCGAGGAGATAGGTACCTTAAGAGGTCCGTTTTTACGACCTCACCCAACGGTACGGGAAGAGGTTACAACGACTCATAGTTTTGGGTTCCACTTCCTGAAGGGACCACCAGGTCACCAACTCTTAGACGGAAGGTTACGTCTATTACACCCAAATTATTCATCACCCATTCTAGGGTGATGACATGGTCTCTCGTTATCTTGCCTGTTTCCTAGGACGTACGGTTCTGTCTGGACTCCGTCTGTTTATTCACTTATTTTTATTTATAAAAATTTTGAGATACGACACATGTAAGAAGACCTATATAAACTTTCGTACTATAATTGTTAAGTAAATAAATTCATGCGTGATACTCTGAAGGACGTCCTAGAATCAAAGGACTGGTCCCTGACTTGGGTCCAATGGTTTCACTTTCGTAACTCGTGTTTGATGACCAAACGGTCCCTTAAGGATCAATATAAATGAATTTCTCAAATGAAAATAACAAACGGTTTACCACGTAGGAAACGTCACAAATGCGAACGTTGTTTGTAAAAACTACAGTTAAAATTTTACAAACGTTTTTGAATCCCCTTTTCCTCTTTGTAAAACTTATGGATAAATACGAACATCCGAAGGGACTACCGAGTCTGTCATTTTTTAGACGGGCGTCATGTCGTCCGGGCCCAAATTAGGGACCCAGTCCTTCTAGAGGACCTCTACCCTTACCGATAAGTGAGGTCATAAGAACGGACCTCTTAAGGTACCTGTCTACTCGGTGATAGGTACCCAAATGTTTCTCAGTGTGTGTTGACCTACTGATTGTGAAAGTGAAAGTATACGCAGATTTCTAACGAGTTTAGAGTCTTAGTGGACCCCGTAATAATTTATATGTCTAATGTCCCGACGTGTAGTGTCGATTCTTTGAGTTTAACGGGTTCCTCCCCCGGACCCTTAGACTTTCAAGTTACAAACGGAGTGAACTAAGACTTCTCTTCACTTAGGGTCCCACATTTTAGTAGGTTATGAAACCATTTCTAACTAGAGACAACCGAGTCGTCATTTCTTGGGTGGACAATTACGTCTTCTGAACCCAAGTCAGAGACCCTATCTTTCTAGAGGACCTCCTTCTTTACCCTTGGGTGAGGTCATAAGAACGGACCCTTTAAAGTACCTGTCTCCTCGGACCGTCCGATGTCAGATACCCCCAGTGTTTTCTGATTCTGTGTTGAATCGTTGATTTAGAGTTATCACTTTTACCATCAACGAGTCAGCACAGGCTGGGAAGCGCTGGGGTACCTGATATGTGTCAGGTACCTTAGGAGGTCCGATCTTATGAAATCACCCATCGGAAAGGACACAGGTCCCCTAGAAGGGTTAGGTCCTAGTTTGGGTCCAGAGGGTATAACGTCCGTCTAAGAAATGGTCGACTCCGTGTTGACCTCGGGTTTGTTGTTACTCTTGTACCAAGTTTATGAGTTCTAAGATGAGGAAGTCCTCTTGGACTCCCAACTCCCAGTCCTTAAATAAAAAAGTACACTGTGTGACTCGTGGACGGGACCCTCCTTGTCGAATAACCATTAAGTTATTTGGTTAGTCTACAACATCGAACTAGACCGACGAAGTAGGAGGGGTCGTGGGAAGTCTCTAAGATCCGGGAGTTGTGGGAGAGAACCCGGAAGACTAACAGGAATCATAACTTCCTTCAATGACATATTCGTTTCGAGTCTCTAAACCTAGGTTTGAAGAGTGAAACCCGGTGTGAAAGTTTAGAAGACCCGAAACGAAGAATTGGGAGTCACTTAGATTCCTTAACGGATGCACAGAAAACATTTTTGTGTAAGAGTAGGTTGTCAACACCCACCCCGGACTCTCAGACTCAAAGAGTGTTGACGTCCACAACGGGTCCGACGAATTCCACAGGTATAATTTGTCACTCATGATCTTTCGAAAACTTTTCACGACTATAAAACCAACTAAAACGACTAGAATGAGATATGAGTATCTTAGTCATACAGGTCCTTACCCCGGTCCCTCAGTTGTACTAATTTCCAGAGTCTATAAAGATTCCTCGTCCATCCCACTTTTACACATCGGTCCGTTTAGTGGGATGGTAGTTGGGACAAACCCCGAAGTAACACAGCACGTTTTAGGTAACCTGAAAGGTTTACCAGGTCACCGATTTTGAGAGGTGAGGGTCACGTCCCCGCACCCGAAAGTAGGCAGCAGTCCCTTGATCAAGGGTACACGAACCTCCTTCTGACTCCTGGGGTATACGGTGTTGATTGTGGACACGGTAGTTTATTAAATTAAGTAATTTTTTTATATAGACATCTTCGGGATTGGGGTTTGTGAAACCTTACATTGGTATAACTATCTAATATGGAAATTACTCCACTAATTCAATTTTGCTCCAGTGATCCTACCCGGGAACAGGTTAGACTACCAAGAGATATATTTTAATCTCTCCCCTTAAGGGACCTTACGGTCACCAATCCCGAGTCTTGAAAGTGACGGTTCCCGGGTTCAAGTTGGAGACCAGACCTTTAATTCTGGGTCTTCTTTTTGTCTTACCGTTTTTTTTTCCTTTAATCCTGTGTGCTATAATCCTACGTACCTGTATTTCCTTGTCCTCTTATGCTCTTACATCGACAGACTCGTATTCCCTTCCTCTAGAGGTCTCTGTGCTGTGACAGTTGTAGAACTAGGACCTGAAGATGGGAGGTCTTAACCCTCTTTTGTTAAAGGACAACAAATTTATAGAACATAAAGACCACTGATGGAATCATGTAATTGCTCAAGAAATCTAGTCCTCAGGGATCTCTCCCGAGTGGAGTTCCTATCAATCCCCCATACGTCCACTACCGAGTCCAGAGTCCACTGAGGGTTTGTAGTTGTTTACGGGTGTGTGGGTCTAAAAGGTCCTGTTTCGGACGAGGACACCTAGGGAAGAACGTCTGGTGACGACGATTTCCAGGGGTGGTTTGAGAGAAAGACCCGGGTCGACAAAAATGAATAGAGGATGTGACACTCCCTGTCTTGGAACTATTGTCTCTCTCCGGACACGAGGTTAATAGGACCTTCACTTCCCCTTATACACAAAATTGTTTTTTTATTTTTAATTTTTTTTTTTTTCCTTCTTTTGGGTGTCGACAGATCGTCTTCGAATAGTGGTCCATATGTCTTTTTGGAAGTGTACATTCCAATCCTTCTTCGTCTCCTGTACTAAAGTTGCAGAAGAAGTCCTTCCCAAAGACTCTTCCTCCTGTCGTATGAAAGACATCTACCCGACTCCCGTCTACTTGAATAACCTTCCATAAACCCAGACATCGGTCCTTTCCTGATACTACCCCCTCCGCCATACTGTGGGAAGTCAAGAGAGATGGAGTTCTTTAAAGATACTATACTCGGTACCAGTGTCCCGAGGGTCTCCAGTCCCTCTCTCCTTATAAACCACTTAAGTAGTTTCGGACTTTGTATCTTCAGACGGAGAACCCTCGGTTGTCGTCTAAAGACCCGGTAAACAGTCCGAGTTCTTTATTAGATGACCCTTGAGAGACCATCTGGACCTCACCAATTCTGAGACGTGAAAGTGACGACTCCCGTACCTAAGATTCGATTCAACCCCCTGATTCTAGGACGTTCGACGTAACCGACCGGTTGTTTTTCTTTGTTTTTATCTTTCTGTACTGGAAAGGGAGGTACCTGTTGGGGTTCCGGTTGAGGTCAGGTCTAGGTCATGACACCAGTTCCTCCTTCGAGGGACCCCGAACACTGGTACCTCACTGTACACCAGTCGGACTCACAGGTGGTTGTCCCGACCCGTAGAGTGTGGTTGACTCTTGGACCATGGGTCCTCCTCTAGTCCGGGAGCCCTGTGTCCGACCACGGACGACTGGATGTCTAGTCCCGACACACTTTTTACCTGACATGTTCCACCGGTCTTTCGTGTGGAAAGTTCTCTCGTGATTAGGTGTACCGTTCGGAGATGTGTGAAGGAGGCAAAGATCCCCTCTCGGACCACGAAGGTAACAAGAGTGTTTGGAAAAGGAGAAGATGAGAGGAACCTTGTTGAAATAGAGTTCTCTAACAACAACAAGCAAACGTGTCCGTATAGCTGTTGGGGTACCTGACGTTACACGGTCTGGAGGGATAGGGAGTAGTAAAGGACTTCAAACGGGTTCAAGTACAGATAACGTAACCACTACGATAGGTCGGTAGAGTAAGAGACAGTGGAAGAAGAGGAAGACGGGAGTTAGAACGGGTCGTAGTCCCTTAAAAGGTCACTCAGTCGACGAGTGTAGTGTACTGGTTATATCACCTAGAAGTTGAAGTCGTAGTTAGGAATATTGTTCATAAGTCCCAACTAGAGGGAATTCTGAATGACCAAACTAGAGGAACGACAGATTCCCTGAAAGTCCTCAGAAGTGATTGTGGCGTTAAACTTCCGTTGTTGAGATGCCGCGAGACGGAAGAAACACCAGGTCGAGAGTGTTGGTATGTACTGGTGAACCTTCTGGTATCGGAACTGATATGTCTAGAAACAACCGTCTCATTACAGAGACGAAAAGCTGTGTGACAGATCTAAACAGTATTGAAAGGACGATTCTTCGTTGGTAGAAACTAAAGTACCTACGTTAGTGGTAACGTAACTAACGTGTCGGGTTGTTCTCCTTTAGACAGTCATGAAGGTGGAAAAGGGGAAGATAAACGGTACCTCATTACCCCGGTCTACGGTGCTAGAATCACAAAAATTATGTATCAAATTCGGCCGAGAAAGTGAGAAGAGGAAGTAGGAGTGGATTAGTCACGTCTTGTAGACCGAATAACGACGAAGACGAGAGTCAAGATTATAAGACTCATTCTTTAGTATTTTCGTACTAAAACGTCGAATTTACGTTCCCAACCTGTCTCTCCCTGGTTCTGTATTCCCTGGTACTGTGTGACTTTTTTAGTTACTGCTGAACATGGTGGACACATGGGTGTTTTAATTTTCACTGCACTTTCACAATCAGTCAGGACAGACTAAGAAATACTGAGGTACATGACATTGAGCTGTCCAAGGAGATACTTTAAGAAGTCCTTTCTTATGACCTCACCCATTGGTGAGGGAAGAGGTCCCCTAGAAGGACTAAGTCCCTGATTCGAACTCAGAGGACGTAACATTCGCCTAAGGAATGGTTGACTCGGTGGTCCTTTCTATTTTAGTCCCATTACGAATAAAGGTCCTGTATGGATCTAGTTTTAAAACTACCGGATACGACCAAGGTCCAGGAAGTCAGTGTTTTTCCCCATGTCTACCTCGGGAGTTGAGACTTCCCCACGACAATAAAACAAATCAACGATTTAGAAGAGTCTAAAATATCCTAAACCAGAGTCGTTTCTCGTGACCACCCGTTTCTCTTAATCAATTTTCCGAATCACGCCGGTCCAACCGTCTCTTGATCCTAAACCTCCTTTAAAATAGAAATAGTACACCGAATTCCATTTTTGGATTCCTAATTCCAAAATAAATTTTTTTTTTTTTTTTTTTTCAATGTTTACTTACTGTGGTTCCTCTTTTTACGGTCCAATGTGAGTTGAGACTTTATGACTTGCATTTTCACTGTAAAAAACTGCTAACTCTTATATAAAGGTAGTCGGAAATTTATTTATTAACACATACTTTCGAAAATAATTACACTTTTGTTTTATTTTGGACACCCCTATAATCACCGTATTTTCATGTAAATCTGTTACCTAAGTTCCTACAACCCGACAGAGTCTTTGACCTCGGAAGGGACCGACGAGTCTACCATTTCTTATACGGACGTTACGTCCTGTGGGTTCAAGTTAGGGACCCAACCCCTCTAAAGGACCTTTTCTCTTACCGATGGGTGACGTCATAAGAGTGGACATCTTAAGGTACCCGTCTCTTCAGACCGTCAGATGTCAGGTACCTCAGGGTTTCTCAGTCTATACCGACTCGTCACCCTTTAACCCGTACCCGACCACCCAGGGTCTCCGAGGTCTACCAGATACTCACTTATAGGAGGGTCCTGAGGTCCGGACTAAAACGTGTCACCTGGGTAGAACCGTGACGGGTCTCAGATTCTACTTCCTAAACGTAGACGACTTAGGTGACCCCTTTTACGAAGTGAGGTCCCGGACCCACCCCAATCGTCACTCCCAGGGACACTTGTTCCAAGGGAGGTCGCCACGAGTGAGGACCTGTGAATCAAGTAAGGACCGGGACTCTTGAGGGGAACATATACTACTGTCTACCTTGTCGGAGTCTTTATTCACTCCTCCACAGACGGGACCTTTACTCTTGACGTCCCTCACCCATTTATCACGGGACTTGAGGATATCGGATAGAAACGGATTGTCTCTCGTAGATCCGGGGTGAGTACGAGTCCGGGAAAATAAATTGGTGGTTGTCCTTTTAGTACGTAAATTTCCCCTCTTAGTAGTAGCGTTTAGTGTCTCCTGTGTTTTACTAACCGTGACTTCAAGGGAAATAAAGAAACCTTGTCAGGTTGTGTCCCCATTACTGTGGTAATTGGAGGGTTCCGAGTTTGAAGGGGAGATTTTAAGTCTAAGTGTAAAGATTAAGAGGTTTTTAGGGTAGTTGGGGAGAGGAGTTGGGGGCCGGATGAGATTCAGTGGAATGGAAAAGGGAGTACGTGACTTGTTGACAGACTCTGACACCAAACACAAGGAAGATCTACGTGACTCCAGACCCACCGTCACAGGGTCACGACCCCTGTTTCGGACGTTGAGCACTCGACCCGATTCGTCCCTATATCGTCCCCGTGTCCTACCCGAGTCACAGCATCTTCTAGACCAGTGACGTCACACCTGTCCCCAACCACGGCTTGGTCTGGTACGACCCGGCGGGTCTGAAAGTGTCGTCGACGAACTCGGTCCGTACGTCGACTCGGTCCTTCAGGTTCACGTCCTACGACGTATGTAGGAGAATCGAGAGGTCCCACGTCCCATGTCGTACACCGAGTAGAACGAGTCGGGGTGCCACACCACGTCGTCCGAGAAGTCGTGTCGGTACCTCTACCCCAAGGGTGTCTCCGACTTCCACCACTCGACCCTCGTCTCCGAGTCCCTCCCGTCCTCCTGTGACTCGACCCTCAGGTACTACGGTGTGAGTGAGTCCAGGTCCAGGACGTCCCACCGGTTCCAGGAGAGCTAGTCCTAGACGTCCCCGAGGTTTAACTCCGACCAGTACAACTGGGGTGGTTCCGGGTCCAGGAAGTCGTCCGACTGTGGACCCGTGACACTGTCCATACAGTCCAGAGTGCGGCTTTAGTCTGTCAACCACTACCTGTCGTAGAGGTCTCCCCAGAAGTCCTTGAAACAGAGTCCGTCAGTCAAAATTCCCGTCTCCACCGTCCACCTCCCTACACCCCTCCACTCCAGACAAAGTGGTCTTGTGTCCCGTAGAGTGACCGAACCTCCACCGGAGAGTGGAAAAACTGCCCTTCCGTCTCCCAGAAGACCCTCTTTCCAGTACGAGTATATACATACTCGAGGGGGACGTGTTTTACTACTTGATAAAAGTTACACCCTTTGTTTGTCAGTTGTTTATAAATGATAAAATGATTCGGATAAAGTCGAATGATCATAAACTAATCGTCCTTAATT
This sequence comes from Capra ibex, assembly GCA_006410555.1. NCBI lineage: Eukaryota > Metazoa > Chordata > Mammalia > Artiodactyla > Bovidae > Capra > Capra ibex. Next base: position 53,482 of record SJYO01022443.1, on the reverse strand, counting down.
CTGTAAAAATGTCCTCTCCTGATCGACTTAAGTTGTCATCCTACCTACGTCACCTGTACCCGACCACTCAGGGTCGTCAATGTCTGCTAGGAACCCACTTATACGGGATACAAGTCCCCGGTGTTTAGCAGGTAGTGGTGAATGTTAAGAAAGAAAGAGAGAGAGAGAGAAAAAAAAAAGGAAGACCAAAGAGTCACTCGTATAAATAAGGACTATGAACCGTAAACGTCGATGGTTTTTCCCTTAGTTGAGTTGAGTAAGTATGTCTGCGATCCGACGTAGGATAGTTGAAAATAGTGACACAAGTTCCGTCTCACTATTGGACAATGATTCCTAAAGGATACATAAATCTTCAGAATCTCTTTTTATTATTAACATTAAATCTGAACCTCGCTAACCTCGGTGAATTTGTTACTACGAGTAAACTGAAAAATAGAAGAGACCTGACGAAGTCAAGTCAAGTGAATGAGTTAGCACAGCCTGAGAAACACTGGGGTACTTAACGGTGTGCGGTCCGGAGGGACAGGTAGTGGTTGAGGGTCTCAAGGGAGTCTTAGTACAGGTAGTTCAGTCACTACGGTAGGTCGGTAGAGTAGGAGACAGTAGGGGAAGAGGAGGACGGGGGTAGGGAGGGTCGTAATCTCTCAGAAAAGGTTGCTCAGTTGAGAAGCGTACTCCACCGGTTTTTCTGACCTCGAAGTCGAAATCGTAGTAAGGAAGGTTTTTTAAGGGTCCCGACTAGAGGAAGTTTTACCTGACCAACCTAGAGGAACGTCAGGTTCCCTGAGAGTTCTCAGAAGGAGGTTTGGTGTCAAGTTTTCGTAGTTAAGAAGTCACGAGTCGGAAGAAGTGTCAGGTTGAGAGTGTAGGTATGTACTGATGACCTTTTTGGTATCAGAACTGATCCACCTGGAATCAGACGTTTCATTACAGAGACGAAAACTTATACGACAGATCCAAACAGTATTGAAAAGAAGGTTTCTCATACTTAGAAAATTAAAGTACCGACGTCAGTGGTAGACGTCATTAAAACCTCGGGGGGGTTTTTTTCGGACTGTGACACAGGTGACAAAGGGGTAGATAAAGGGTACTTCACTACCCTGATCTACGGTGCTACAAGTAAAAGACTTACAACTCGAGAAGAAGAAAAAAAAAAATTATAAAAAAAGAAATAAAATGAAATTTTATGACATAACCAAAACGGTATGTAACAGTAGTTAGGTGGGGCCCACATGCACGTAAGGGTTTGTACTTGGGGGGAGGGTGGAGGGAGGGGTATTGTGATGAGACTCAGTAGGGGTACGTGGTCGGGTTTCGAAATTCGGTTGAAAAAATGAGAGGTGAAAGGGAAAGTAACTCCGAAAAATCAGGGAGAAGTGAAAAACGGTATCCTCACCACAGTAAACGTATAGACTTCAATGACCATAAAGAGGGTCGTTAGAACTAAGGTCGAACACGAAGAAGGTCGGGTCGTAAAGAGTACTACATGAGACATATATTCAATTTATTCGTCCCACTGTTATATGTCGGAACTACATGAGGAAAAGGATAAACTTTGGTCAGACAACAAGGTAGACGTA
>SJYO01022443.1:0-51897 GCA_006410555.1 Capra ibex | reverse complement strand
GGGGGGGGGGGGGGGCGGGGCGGGGCCAGGGAGGAACAGTAGAGTACTTAGTGGATGAACGGTATCGAGTGTACCTCGGATTTTGTCGAGTCCTTTCTACACCGTGTAACCTCCCTCTCTGTCTCGAAACCTGAAGTTTAGAGTGTGGACTAGCTGCTTACTAGAGGAACGAATCAATAGATAGTAGTGGAGTCGATTCCGTAGTGAGAGAGCCTTTCTTAAGGGTTCCAGTAGTGTGGACTGAGGGTGAAACTCCTGAGACTCGTTCTTCAGGGGAAACTGTCGTAGATTGGACCCAGTGTGGAGACTGGGATTAGTCCAACCACTGGACTGTTCTACGGGTCCCTGTGGCGTCGCTGTAACACTCCTAAAATCTTACCAGATCCGTGGGACCGTTACAGGGGTCGCCCGTGTCTCATCTGTAGGGCTACCATTGTTTTACTCTCTCCGGACAAGATCAGACGTCCCTACCACGGTACGGAGAGACTCGTGGACCACGTCCGCCGGTAGCTCCTTCCTCTACCTCAGGTCCATCTCGAGGACGTCCACCTCGTCAAAGTCCTTGACCCGACATTCGGACCGCTACGTCACAAGGAGGACCAACTCCCGTCACACGTCGTTGTACACCTACACCGTCTCGTCGTCAGTCGTGTCCAACGGATAGGTGAGGTCCACGGTGTACTTGGACGGGTCGTACCGGTCGAAGGTCCATGTCAAGTGAAGGTCCAGGACCTGTCTCAGGTCAAGGTGGTGGTAGTCCTAGGAGGATTACGAGACGTACCAGTACCACTTCTAGGAGTCGAAGTCCGTCACGTCCACGTCATCCGAGGAGGACAAACCGGAAGAAGTCGTCCACCGACTCCCAGACCAGGTGCCACAGTAGGAACTCGTTGTCCAGTTGGTCGTGGACGTGTCCCCGGACACGACAGAACGGGATGGACGTGGAGGTGGGACACGGAGAAGACGTACCCGACTCGACCGAACCCGAGATCGTCGTTCGTTTGCGACTGGTATTACGACCTGATGTACCAGGTCTTAAGGACCACCTGGAAGACCGTGTTCAGGTCGTTGACGTCGAAGGGTGACGGACGTCCCGGTGACCCGTGTACGAGTCGATACGTCTCCGACTCTCCGTGGTCCTGGGACACTCACAAGACGTGAGGTGTGCGTTGTCGAGGAGACCGAAGTCCTTGGGGGAACCAGGGATGAAATTCCCTGTGACACCCCTTGTGCACGGAAAACAAGGGAGACGGGGAGTTGGTCAGGACATGTGGACTTGTGGATAAGGGTCACTGGGGATTTGAGGACAGGACGGAGGACGTAGAGTCCGGAGTCCGGAGTGGTCAGACGGTCCAGCTGGAATGGACCTCACCTGGAGGACTCGTTCGTCCTGTAGGTCCGACAGTTCACCTCGGACCTTCCAGAGGTCTACTCCGACCAGTAGGAAAAGTCCCAGGGATTCACCCTCCGTCCCCTTCCGGACGTGGTAGTGTAAGTCCCGGACCCACACGGAGGGTCGTTCCCGGTAGTATTTGTCACCGTCCTTCTCGAGATACTCGTCGAGGAGGCCCCGACGCTACCGGTTCACGAGTTAGGTGAACTCGTGAACGAGACTAACCAGTCGAGGTACACAAACCCATCCCGGACCTACGTATAGGACTTCTTGGATGAGACCTCGCTCAGGACTCCCCTACAGTCTCTCGTTCCCCCCACCCCCCCCCACCCAAGAAGAGGTCGGTTCCTTGGTCCCTGTGGGACGACAGTGATGTGGGATCCCCTTGGATTCCGTCCCAGTCTCTGTAGGAGACCGGTGTTTCAGTGTCGAAACCAGGGTAACCATGGTCTTGTTTGGAGAGAGGTCCGTTGTTGTTTCCTTTTACCACAGAAAAACGGGATAGAGTATAGATGGTCGACGACGTAAATTAGGGTCGGGAAGACCGGTTATCTATGGATGGTCAGACTGTCGACTGGGGTGAGAGAAGTCTCTTTCGAAGACTAATAAAAAGTTCCGGACTTTTATTCTTATTCCTCAAATCGGGTTGTGCCGGACAGAGATTTGAGGTTGGTTATTGAGTGTGTTACCCGTAACTGTACAGTGAATTATTTTTCTGCATGGACAGTTACACACAGAGAAGATGTTTACAGTAATGGTAAACCAAGTTACCTCGTTTCATGAGTGTAAGTCTTATTCCGGTGGTGATAAATTTTATAAGATTTCAAAAAAAAAAAAAAAAAAAAAAAAAGAGGTACCTTAATTTTTTTTTTTTTTTTTTTTTTTTTTNTTTTTTTTTTTTTGTTTTTGTTTTTTTTGTCAAAAATCGAAAGTTTTGTTTTTCCTTGGGGGTTTTGGGAAATTCGATCGTTTTAGTGTTTTGGTATTTTAATATACTTGATATTAATTACCATTGTTTGATTTGAAATTTTACAGTAGTTTTTTTTAAGGAGGGTTAAACTACACAAAGTAATTTAGGTAAGGACCCTGAAGAGACCGTCATGTCTCTCCTAAGACACGAAAGTGACGTCCCCGTGCGCAAGATTGGGGTAGTCCCTTGATACTGGGGACTACGACAACCACACTGGGGTAGGGGAGTGAGAGTGGGGTGGGATGGGGTAGGTGGAGAGTGGGGGAACTGTTTAAGATAAACAAATTCATTATAACATTGTCAGACATGTTCACCATTTTTAGTCTCTTCTTTGGTTTGACTGATCCTATTTCCATTTTGAAGTACATCTTCGTTTTCCTTTCGCACGTTGACGGTTACACTACCTTTCCGTTTCTTTTAAGAGTCGTCCTAGCATCGGACGCACCGGATAGGATACTTCCGGGACCGTCCATGTCGATAGTCTCGGACTCCGAGGTCGCACCTCGCCACACGAGTCCGGACTCAGGGAGAAGAGGAAGGTGCTGCGTGAAAAGTCTAAGACCGACTTTAAAAGTAAAGGCCGATTTCACGACAGAATGATGATCTGGAGGTAGGTCGATTCCGACTCACCCAAAAAATAATATAAAATAAAAAAAAATGAAAGAGTGACGTATGTTGACTACCCTAGGTTTCAGACAAGTGTTTTCGTTTTATATTTTGTTCTTTTGGTTGGTTTTGTATGTAAACAACCCCCTCAAACCCAGTGTAGTTTTAGTGGGTTTACAAGTGCAAGTCCGTCGAAACACGTCTACCACCACAGTGGGTTCTTCTTTTTCTTTGTCTCATTCTAAGGACTCATAGAGTGACAGTGAATAGTAATACGGTCTGACACTTTGTACACGGGTAATTACCCCCTTGTCTCCACATTAACTCCCTACCACCCAAGACGTCTAAAATTCTCAGGTCCGAAGGGACATTAACTATTCCAGTTTTACTGTGCATCCTTGATCGGTCCTCTTGTCTCCCGAGTCTGTAACATTCCTTTGGTTCCTTTCACGGGTTCTGTTCACAAAAAAGAAACCTCCTTAAGTTTCTGATAAGAATCCGATCCGAACTCTTTAACGGTCGTCTCCCTCACCGATTTTTCCCTGGTCCACCTAGGGAATTTAGGTTCGGTTTGTTTTCTAGGTACGAAGGAGGTAGGGACCTCTGTTTCTCGTAAAGAAGGGACTTCGATCCTCTAATTTAAATCCTTACACCCAATCCTCTCTTACCTTGACATAACCGACCGGTTTTGACCCTGTACGGAACAAGACGGACTTTCGGTGACTCCCGAATCCCGGTACCCGAGAACACCCGGGTCCTGTGTTTAGCCATAGTCATTTGTCGACGTTGACCTCCGAGTCCGTCAGGGGACGTGTAGGGTTGGACCCGAGACAGGTCACTGGAAATTTCCGAGCACTGGAAGTTTCCGAGGAAGGGTTCACATCGACCCATTGGACTGTAAGGGAGTCACGGTCACTTGTTCCTTACGTCTCGCGGAAATTTTGCGGATTCGGGGGTGAGGAGAGGGAGGGGATTTCAAGAATGAATGTGACTACCCTCGAGTTGAAATTCGGATGTTTATGTTAAGTCAAAAAGGAAACGAGACGTAATTCGTGTCCATCGTTGTGTCTGAAAGAGGGACACCTCCACGTTTTAGTCGTAGTTTCCCAGACCTCACTTCGGGGACGACCCGACTGACTGTGTGACGAAGACGATCAGAGTCCTGTCTCTGTCTACCTTGGAGAGGTGGGAGTTGACACTACGGGGTTGTCAAGAAGATAAACCTCCCACTCTTCCACCGGAAGGGACTTCTTATGAGATGTCAAACCATTGAAGGATCTCTACCGTGGAAGTCGTCGGTCTCTACGTCGACAGGGAATTTATCTCAATTTTGTTTTTTTATCCCAATTCGACCTTACACGGAACACCCGTAAAACTGGTTAGTCGACGTCCTCGAGTTCTAAGAGTTGTTTCTATTAGTAGTTCAAGGACTAATTCTTAGTCGGTGCTACTGTGTCCGTGGTCATGGAGTTTATTGAAAGTCTCTCTTCGGCTTCAAGTGGGGACCAAAGGAAAGCTCCGACCACTCGGACTCTGTCGTTTCCGTCCTGTTCGAACAGTACGAGGTGCTTCCTTCTTGACCTAGGGTGGACCTCAAGGTCATCCAGACGGGAAGGAGGTGAGACCTCACTCTAGAGAAGAATAGGAACTTATCAGATGGGAGAGACACTCGGACGAAACGGAGAAGGACACGATCCGTTCTGTCTAAGTTACTGTAGATCTGGATTTGTTTTCTCCGAGGGAGGAAGGAGGGGTTGCTTCTAAACGGTCTACAGGTCCAATGGGATTGACATCGGTTGATGAGGACTCCCACCAGAAAGGTCTTCGTTTCGTCGTCATCCCACCTCCCCGCCCCAACCCACCAACTCCCAGGTGAGGTCCGTCCGTCCTGACGTCCTGAATCGTCCGCCATCGGGTCTTGTTCCCCCTCCTTCCTTTACTGTCGTCTTGATCCTGGGACCAGAGGACCAAGAGTCTCGACGTAGAGTAAACGACCTAGTCACAGTCCTAGTGATTCCCGTGACGTCGGATGTGAACCCCCGAACCTCACAGGGTTCCACCAAGTCAAGTCAATTCAGTAAGTCAGTATAGACTGAGATACTGGGGTACTTCTCGTCGTGAGGTCAGAAGAAACAGGTAGTGGTCGAGAGCTTCAAGTGAGTCTGAGTGCAGGCAGTACAGGCACTACGGTAGGTTGACAGAGTAGGAGCCAATAGGGGAAGAGGAGGACGGGGGTTAGGGAGGGTTGTAGTCTCAGAAAAGGTTACTCAGTCGGGAAACGTACTCCACCGGTTCCATGACCTCAAAGTCGAAATCGCAGTAAGGAAGGTTTCTTTGGGGTCTCAACTAGAGGAAGTCTTACCTGACCAACCTAGAGGAACGTCAGGTTCCCTGAGAGTTCTCAGAAGAGGTTGTGGTGTCAAGTTTTCATCCCCGTCTTATCATCTCATCTTATTAGTTCGTCAATCGAACTATGAGGTAATCCCTTCACATCTATCGCTTCTTTGCAATACCCCAAAACCCTCTGGTGTTATTCTGATTACTATCAGTTCGTTCATCACCCTTTTAAGACTTCGTACATCCGAAAGAGATAAGTATTTCTTTTTGTTCAGCGAATGGCAGTTTCGGTCCGACCGAACGAATTTAGGTCGATTGAACGAATCGTTGTTTTGGTACGTTGTCTACGTACTCTGTACCGGGTTTTGTTATTTTGACACCCCCGTACTCTCAATGAAGGACGGATCACTTGAGGTAATCAATTATTGGGGGTTTGGTACGAAAAACCGGGGATTCTGTACAAGAAAGGTCTTACGAGGGGGTTTGTTACTTTCTTATCGTCTTCTGTTCTGGGTGTTGGACGGGCCACCAGTAGTTCAATTACTGAGAGGTTTTGTCCGAGACACGTATGTTTTGTGTTAGTAAATACCATTCCACTGAAAAGTTTTAATTTATAGACGTAACATGACTCTGGACTTTTATAAAAAAGGGTTCATTATACTGTCCCTTCAAATCACACGACGTCAGGTACCCCAGCGTCTCAGCCTATGCTGACTCGTTGACTTGACTTGACTTGATACTATCAGGATCGGACTGGTATATCTCACCCTGTTCATTTGAAGGGACGGGATGGAGCCCCTCCGTGACTGCTACCTTTGCACGACAGACCAGTTCTTTTTATCCTATAAAAGGGGGGAGGGGAGCAGGAGACTAACACTTTCACATTGACTCATGAATCCCGGTGTGTTGTGAACACTTGGAAGGTTCATAGGATGAGATCATTTATTGAAGAAAAGATCGTGAAATGAAGAGTGGATTAAAGAAAATCCGTAATTCATCATCAGTGAATCAGTACAGACTGAAAAACCCTGGAGTACCTGACATCGGGTGGTCCGATGAGACAGGTACCCTAAGAGATCCGTTATTATGACCTCACTCAACGTTAATGGTTAAGGTCTCCTGGAAGGGTTGACATGTATTTCCTCTGAAGTAATTACACGTCATCTCCTATGGGGACCAATTGGACAATGTCTTTTGACGGGAGAACTCAGAAATTTAAAACATGGTTAAGATATGGAGATGAACCGGTTAACAAATAAATAAGTCCAAAATTCCACTTACTAGACCTCGATAAACAAGGTAGTACTCTGTATTTCCTGACACCACGATCTCTAGAAACCTCTGGACCTTTTTTGTGGATTACCAAAGTGTCACAAGGTGAGACAAAGAGAAACGGATCCCCTGTACGGTCACCGACAGGAGGAAAGGATGAAGGTTCCCGTGTACCTCCCTCGTGACTCTGACCTGTGTGTCTAATCTCTCCGAGTCTCCCTTCACCCACGCCCGTCGGACCCCACCCCTACAAAGATTATAAATGTTTCAGCGACCCCACCCACCCCCCGTAGTAATAGCCACTGTCCCTCCCTGTGGAATACTTTGATAGTGCAAGTAGAAGATCAATCTTTATACATACTCCCTCCACTGTATTTTGTGTTCATATTGATTGTGACAAAACAATCCACTGTACGTTACGTTCATATTGATCATGAGAAAATAAAATCTATATTTTCGAGTATCTCGTTTGTGATTTTCAAGAGTAGTTTTACTTTTATGAAAAAAAGATAAATCAAAACATAGGTATACTTTACTACTTACAAGTGATCTGAATGATGTGAGTAGTGATGTCGTACTTGTATTCGCCTGAGTACTATGACTTAGGGAATTTAAATGTATCCCAATATACAGTTTAGATAATTAGAGAGTCATTTTGACTTTTCTAATTTTCTTTTTTTTTTTTCAGTACTAGAAGGTGGGTCCCACAGACTTGTTTGTTTTTCGTTCGTTCGGAGTTTTTATTACTGTCTGTTGGGACTAGACATACCACCTCGTCCCGGTGGTCTCACTGGTGAGTACGACTTTGACGTTTCGGTTAGAAGTATTAGATTCCATGTTAATACTATAAAAAAGTGTCGCTAAGGTATACAAAAAATTTCAGTTGTTGAGACAATATGATTGACAACATTTACAGACAACAAGTCAGTGAGTCGGGACAGACTGTGAAACTCTGCGGTACTTGGAATCATGTGTTCCTAAGGGACAGAAAGTGACAGAGGGTCTCAAACGAGTTTGAGTACGGATAGCTCAGTCACTACGGTAGGTAGGTAAACAGGGGACAGTAGGGGAAGAGGAGAACAGAAGGTAGAAAGGGTCGTAGTTTCAGGAAAGGTTACTTAGTCGAGAAGTGTAGTCCACCGGTTTCAAAAACTCGAAACCGAAGTTGTAGTGGGGAAGATTACTTATAAGTCTCAACTAAAGTAATCCTAAGTGAGTAACATTTACGAATCTCTTTATTTTTATCGTTTCGATAAAAAGAAATCATAAAACACTAGAATTCGTGACTCTCAATTTCACAAAGTAAAGAAAGGTTTTTTACAGTCGTTCCTCAAGAGAGTTGAGATGAAGGAAAGAAGAGTCGTGTATTGAAAGTTGACCTCCACTCCTAGAAAGGATACGTACTTGACCTGGTAACAGTGGGGTGAAGGTTTCGGATTTATACAAAGGCGACAGAGTAAGAAACACGAAAGTCCGGACTATGATAGAGGTTCATAGAAATAGTGATGGTTCACTTCATTGTAAACGACCGTAGTAACGAAGATTCCGCACAAGTAAAGAAAACAGTGTTTGTCCGAGAAATAAGTTCAAAAAGGTCCCCTACCCCTTACTCTCGGACTTTGACCTAAGATTTAGTTTTACTGTTATGGAGGTATGAACCGTCTTAAATTTAGTGGTTCACAAAGTGAAAGGAGTAGAGTCCAAGAAGGAGTTTTTGACTTTATAGTTGTAGTCCCCGAAATGGCACGGAATAGGAAAAGTGTCTGTTCCCGACCCTGAATTCTGTCACAGTGTCTCCCCGGGTGCCTCCCACTGTGCCTTACTACGGAGACCGGTCCAAGTCCAGAGGGATTCGGTAGGGACTCGGTCAGACCATCACGTCACACGGGTCTTTTCTTTCAGAGACTCCTGACCTTATAGGATGAGACAAACACGTGTCACTTTTCGAATCCCTGATGATCTCGTGTCTTGTCCTCGGAGGAAAGTCCCCTGGGGTGAGTGGTGCCAGATCCCTGAGTTGTCCAGACATTCATGACGGTCCAGTAGATCCTCTTACCCCGTTTCCACGTTATAAACCCCTCTTTAGGTCTTTCCGGATCTAAATGTGGAATGGAGTCGGGTTGTCTACAGGAGGTTCCCGAGTCCGAGTCCGGTAGAGGGTCCTCGTTTGGAGGGTCATGACGGACGGGAGGTGTCCCCGTTCATCCGTCTAAGTGACTACCACACAGTGACCGTCTTAGACCCCTCGTCGACACACGTTTTCGGGGAGGGTGTTCCGTCCGTCCTCTATACTTCCTACACCCCTGGGACCAGACCACGGCACTGACGTCTTCGTTTCGAGAGTCTGAGAGAGGGTACCGGACCCGAGACTAGTGTGAGACAGACGTGTCCTTCCACTGACCTAGTGTCGGGTTTCGACCGGGAAAAGAGGACGGGACTTGAGGGGATCTAAGTACTGTAACTTGAGAGGCAAACGTGTGGAAGGAGGAGAGTCCCAGGACCGGGGTCACCCAGGACTCTGTCTGTGAGTTCTCAGACGTCGAGACCCTGTCTCCCAGATGTATGAGACGACACCTCTGTCGTCATTATAACCCACAATGTCGGTCCACACGACCCTAGTCGTCGCGGGTTCTTGATCGGTCGTAGGGGTCACATTTTACAGGAAACGTGGGTACCCCAGGAAGAGGTAAGGTGCAGACCGGTGTACCGAAGGGAAAGGAGGAAGTCGACTTCGATCTCCTGAGGGAGACAACGGACTCACGAAAGAAAGGTCCCCGTAGAGTAAGGGTCCCCAGGGTGTACATCCCTCTATTTTTGAAGGGACCCGAGTGGTGGTTCGGGAACGGGTTATAGTGTGTCCCCAACTCACGGACCGTAGATTTTGGTCGGAGAGTTCGTGTCCAAGACTTGGACTGGTACCGAAGTCCTTACCCAAGGGTAGTACGACGTCGACGGAGAAGATTCTATCGACCTCATGGTTTCGAGAGAATCCTTTTAATGAACCTTTTGATTTCCCACCAGTAGGAGGAGGACGGGACTCCCGGAGTCCGACGTCTGAGATGGGTCGAGGTGCTACTTGTCGTACCTCGGCCGTGGTCTCCACACCACTTCCCCTGGTCGAATGGACTTCTACTAAAGTTGGGCGAAACCGGAGTCCAGGAGTTTCTGGACCAAAGGGAACAGAGGATAAGATAGTCAGTGTCTACAGGTGGGTCCAGACTCTCACTCTTGGTTTTACGAGGTTTTTGTTCTTCTGCCATACAATTGTACACTTAGATCCTTCGACTTCCTATTTGACTTTTGACCTCTCGGTTGGGGTGGTACACTGACGTACAGAGGAGAATAGAGTTTTAGACTCGTTAAAGAATTACCTACCTGGTCTCCTGTTATCTTCATGACTCGACCACAAGCCCAGTTTCCCGGGAAAGAGATGGGTGGGTGGTAGGGTGTCAGGGTAAAGACAGGGAAAGAGTCGGGTGGTACGAGACCATGGAGGTCTCCCCTGGAGTGTAGGTCACGGTTCACCGCCGTCTGGGACCAAGTGACCTAATACCACAAGTGTCGTACCGAGGCACCGGTGAAAACTCTCGTACACCGGTACTGACCGAGGAATCGACGAAGCCGGAAGTGAGGTCGGGGATCAGGGTTATTGAGTAAAATCCCACCGTTTATCTTAACCCCCCCCCCAGGCACCCCCGTTTGATCCTTGATCGAGTTCCAGTGGAAAACTCTTTCGTCCCGTGGGTTCCGTCTTTGAATTCCAAACACGTCGGTGCGGAGTGGTGCACCAGGACCGACTAGCGACTCCGTTCTCTTCGACACTGAGTCGTCACAAGTCTTTGGTACGTCGGGTTGGTTAGGGTCGAGAACAAAGGAGGGTCTCGTTTAAAGTGGTCTAGAATCTCAGAGCTCTCCCCAGAGAGTTCCTTAGGTCTTCCCCGAATACAATTCTCCGTCCCTCTCGGTACCTCTCTTCCCTCTCCACCACGGACACCGGTACAGGTGGTCTGACCACCCGTCCTCGTAATCCCACCCAGATACCATCCCCATCCCGACCCACTCCCACCTCAACCCCACCCCATCCACCCAAGACCACCCCACCCCCTTCACCCTTCTCCGGGAACATCGACCCACAGGGTCCCCACGAAACCCCTTGTCCATCCACGTACGTCTTTTGAAGTGTCCAACCTTCTTGTCCCCCTGAGTGAGTCTCACAACACCCGGGATTCCTCACCATCCGATCGTTGTCCCCGTGTTGTAATTGGTCCTTACTGACTCTTTCACTAAGAGGTTCAGTCGACTCGGGTCTACAGAAACAAAAGACCAGGGGACTTCCTTACGTGTCCGTTACCTAGTCCGGTTATACTAAGCATGACACATTGACAGGTTCCACTACCCTCTTACATATTGTGTCCGTGTACAGTGAGTCGACAGGTCCCGTTCACGAAGATTGGGAGGGACTACTAGACGTCTAGTCAGGGACAGTACTTGTTTACGGTTCTAAAACTTTGGAAACTCCTATTCAGTGTCTGAATCTTCACTTTCGACTGTACTAACTATTCGTTCACTTTCTTTTATTGATCCTGTTTCTTTCAACCCACGGATGGTTTTAACTTCAAGGACCTCTTCTTTCGAAGATGAAGACGGATACATGTTCAATGGAGAATTCCTACAATCACATATGTGCGCGTACGTACACGTGTACACGCGTATCTTCACAGAAGGTCATATGAACACTAATACTCGATACCTTTGCCGGTCCACTACCTTCAACCTATCGCTTTTGTACTTCCAGTATCCCTTTCCATCTGTGACTCGGTTCCATAGCTAGGGGCAATAGTGTGACTCGCTCGTTCAAGATTGACCTTAGTGTTACCACGTGGGTCCTACGGACCGACTTTCCTCTCCGTCCTTCTTTCACGGACACCGCTGGTCACTGTGTCTTGTCCGACGTTAGGGTGTGTCTCGGTGCCACCTACTGTGTGTCGGGGAACCTGTGGGTCGATGTTCCAGGAAAAGTAGGAAGAACTCACAGTCCGTAAGAAAGAGACTGACACGGTACTCGTCCTCATTGGGAACGGAAAAAACACTCCAAAGTCTCTACCTTCTCGTGAAGTCGTATTCGTGGACGATGGATGTACTAGAAGGTCAAACTTTGTAGTGTGAAACATGAGAAACGTCTTACGTATATAACCCATACTACAGATCTCCTACCTACCGAATCGAACTAGGAGAACGACGAGAGTCGACGTGTCCGGACCCACTGACCCGTCCGAGCCTACACAAGAGTGTATCTTTTGTCTTGGTGAAACTTTCCCGTAGCTATCCCATTTACCCGTCTGCCACGTACAGAGACAGTGGTCAGTCAGAACCTTGTATTACTCCTCAAGAGGAATCGTAGAGTGACCGTGCGTAAACTTGTTCAAAGTCCCTCAAAGGAGTACACCTTTGAGTGGAGTCATAAAATAGTCGGAACGGCTCGGAGTCGTTACTAGGAGTGCCAAATAGGTCTTAGGTGGGAGTGGGAATACCAGGAAAATTATTCAAAGGTAGGTAACTGTGGGTGGGACAACAACGACAAGTAACGAAAAATCAGAGGACCAGAGAGAAACGTCGGGGTATCTGGGTAGGACAAGAAATCGATATTTAGGGTCGACACAGGGACAACCTCAGTCTGTAGTCGAGTCAGAGACAGGAGATTCTGAGGTGACATCATGAGAATGGAACTTATTTCAAAAAAAAACAAACAAACAAAACAAAACAAAAACAAAAAATGGTGAAAATCATTCACAATAACGACCCTCGGTCGTGTCCTCTAGGGTGGGTATTGTTCCAGTACACCTCACTGGACTACCCGTTCCATTCAGTCCAGAGTTCCCCAGGAGACAGACTCGTAGATAGCGTTTTGGTTTTAGACAGACAAATGACAGACGATATGATATGAGAAGACTGTATTGTCCCCCGATAGGGACTTTCTCAATTAAGTCTCGAGGTCAATTGTCAGAGGACGTATATTTTTCTTACAGAGTCAAATTTGGGGAAACTACCGAAAGATTGAATGGACTGTCCGAAAGATTGAATGGACTGGCCAGACGGGTCTGAAAATGTTGAACACTAACAAATGTCAGGGGGTTGACACTCTCCGTACTTCGAATTTTGTAGAATTTCTATACCTCGGAAAATCTGAATTATTAATCAAACCACTTCTCAAACAACCCAATTACGAACGACGGTCCGGAGGTGTAGGGAATAGAAAATCCGTGGACCCTTCTATAATAAGTTACATTTGTTCTACGTCTTTATCCTTATATTATGAAAACCACAATCGTTATGATCTGAAAACTCAATTACTTAAAAGAGAAACAATATTTAGTGACGTGAGGAAAAGGAACAATATTTAACAACGTAGGAACGATACATTCTTGCATTGAAATCACGAAAGACTCTCACCGTGGTCTGAAACCCTTCTTGTTGTGATAATGGTAATAGTTTTTTACCGACATTTTACAATTAACCGGGAGACCGGTCTTCTACTACATTTAGTGGATTCTGAACACATATATTGATCTAAACGTCTCTTTCCGACCAGAACTATTCTCAGTCCCGACGACTACGACGTACTGAACCATAATAAGTAACTAGAGATACGTTTTAGTTTTAATAATTTCCGGAAAGGTCTGTCATCTCCTACCCTCTCAGTGACCTTTCGGACCCAAAAGGGCACAGAATAAATGAGACAAAAGTCCGAATTAAGGGTAGACCCCGTACCTCCGAAAGACTCAGATGGATGAACGGAACCGAAGATTCTGGGTACACTCTCCCTTGGATTCCACCCCGTAGGAAGTGATAAGTTCACCCACGGTCACCGGATTGTATCTGTCGCGTTCAAAGAAAAGAACCTTGACATAATCAGGACATGCATTTGGTTCAATAAGTCGTAGAAAAGAGGTGATTTCAAAGGATGAGCGATAAAGGAGGATTGGAGAGAAAATATAAAGATTTATTTATTTAAAAAGGAACGGTGCGGTAGGGACGAAAGTTAGTGGCACCTAGGTGGCCCCGACCTACGGTCGTACAATACTTATTAAAAAATTCTAAAAGTTCAAGACACGATCCTTAATAAGATTTTCATTATAAAAACATGAAAATGAAAAACATGATATAAGTAAACCCCCTTGTCTAAAGATCTTAATTCTGTAATACACAAAAGTGGTATGTTTGTCTTTTATAGAAAATTTTATATAAATATATAGAAAAATTTTTGGGTACATAATTAGACTTTTCCTAAACATATATCTGTACAGACACATATATGTGTGTATGGGAGTCTCGCGGTTCCTTTTGACTTAATAGTCATTTGATATTTAATTTTGTAAGGTGGACGTTTATCATTTTAGAAACCTTAATTGAACGGTTTTTAGTATCTCTTACTTTAAAAGTAGTTTTTTTTATATATGTGTTTTTATAAACCCTAAGTCTGTTTTAAAGATAAATTTATTTCCATCCAGTTCAGAATTTAAGTACATTATTGGATATTACCTTTTATTGGATTTTTATCTATACATAGACGTATTGATTTAGTGAGACTATATATACACTTTGTACTGCTAAATTTAGTTTGGATAAAGTTATTTTTATACTTTTCTTTTGAAAATTTTACGTTCCAATATTTTCTTTAGGATCTCGTTCATCTTTCATATACTTAACTTTGTTTTTATATTTGTTGTTTTTATTTTGAACAACCCTGTTATTTTATTCTCGACGAAGAACCCCCTTTGTTTTTAGTCTATGTAACTATGTTGACACGGTTTAGATCATTCCCTCTTCTCCTTCAATTAAGGTTATGATCTTTACTCTTTACATTACGCTAAGACTCTCCTATTATAAGTTGGTACTAACCTTAATGAAAACAAAGTCCTTTCCAGGTCCGTTTGTTTTCGGACCCCTTTCTTTCCCTTCTTCCTTCCTTTCTTTCTCCCTCTCTCTGTTCCCTTATTTCCCCCTTTTTCTTTTGTTCCCTCTTTCTTTCCATTTACCGAGTCCTCTACAACATTTGATAGGTTATTTTGTTAAGAGAAATTTAAAATTTTTGTCTTTATCTTTAAATAATTCGGTATTTGAGTAACGGAAACTCCCATGATTCTTGTTCTTTTGGGTAAATGTGCAGTAACAAATCTTCAACACTGGTTGTGTGATTCTAATAATTTTTTTTTTTTTTTTTTTGATTTTTATACGGTACAATAAACATTTTACTGTCGTCTTTATTTAAATTATTAAATAAAGATATTTATGATTAAAATGAATATTCAAAAAACGTTGTCTTTATTTTATTTAAAATATACTTTCTTGTTCGTTTTATCTGTTCCTGTAAGTGTCCCTCGTTATTGTTTTATCATTAGAAATGTCTATAAGTTATATAAACATTTGTTTTGTTTCACTGTAACGGAAATTTTTTATAGTTATGTCCATGGTTCTCTTTTTATCTCTTTCGAGGACTTTCTTGAGTCGAGTGATAATTGATAGAAAATAAGTGTCCGGGTCTTTGACTGAGTTCAATTAAGATTCTTCGTTTCACGACTATAATATTGGAGAAGAGTCAAAAAAAAAAAAAAAAAAAAAAAAAAACTTTTAGATCGTTCAAATCCGACTTCGTCGTCGTCGTCCTTCAAATCCGACCTCTCCCTTCTTCACCCATCTCTGAATTTCACTGAAATTCCTCCTCCTTTTTTCTTCCGTCAACTTCTAAAAATAACACACTAAACTTGGCGTAACCACTTCTAGTTAACGTGAGTAGAGTGTGCGATCATTTCATTACGAGTTTTAATAGGTTCGGTCCGAAGTCGTTATGTACTTAGTACTTGAGGGACTAAAGTTCGACCAAAATCATTTCCGTTTCCTTGGTCTCTAGTTTAACGATGGTGGGCGACCTAGTACCTCTTTCGTTCTCTCAAGGTCTTTTTGTAGATAAAGACGAAATAACTGATATGGTTTCGAAAACTGAGACACCTAGTGTTATTTATTACCTTTTAAGACTTTCTCTACTCTAATGGTCTGGTGAACTGGATGGAGAACTCTTTAGACATACGTCCAGGGTTTCGTTCTCAATCTTTACCTTTTCCTTGTCGTCTGACCAAGGTTTATCCTTTTCCTCATGGAGTCCGATATACAACAGTGGGACGAATAAATTGAAGGTACGTCTCATATAGTACTCTTTGTCACCCGACCTACTTCGGGTTCTACCTTAGTTCTAACGACCCTCTTTATAGTTATTTGAGTCTATACGTCTACTGTAGTGGGAATACTGTCTTTCACTCCTCCTTGATTTTTCGGATAACTACTTTCACTTTCTCCTCTCACTTTTTCAACCGAATTTCGAGTTGTAAGTCTTTTACTTCTAGTACCGTAGACCAGGATAGTGAAGTACCCTTTATCTATCCCTTTGTCACTTTTGTGACTGTCTGATTTAAAACCCGAGGGTTTTAATGACGTCCACCACTAACGTCGGTACTTTAATTTTCTGCGAATGAGGAACCTTCCTTTCAATACTGGTTGAATCTATCGTATAAGATTTCATCTCTGTAATGAAAAGGTTGTTTCCAGGTAGATCAGTTCCGATACCAAAAGGGTCACCAGTACACACCTACACTCTCAAACTGACACTTCTTTCGACTCGTGTCTTCTTAACTACGAAAACTTGACACCACAACCTTTTCAGAGAACTCTCAGGGAAACTGACGTTTCTCTAGGTTGGTCAGGTAAGACTTCCTCTATTCGGGACCCTAAAAAAAAAAAAAAAACTTACTTACTAAGATTTGGACTTTTAGGTCATGAAACCGGTGGAGTACACTTCTCAAATGAGTAACCTTTTCTGAGACCACGATCCTCCCTAACCCCCTTCCTCCACTTCCTCTGCTGTCTCCTACTCTACCGACCTACCGTAGTGACTGAACTACCTGTACTCAGACTTACTTGATGCCCTCAACCATTACCTGTCCTCCGGACCACGTAACACTAAGTTCCCCAGCGTTTCTCAGTCTGTACTGACTCACTGACTTGACTTGACTTGACCACTTCGAGTTTATTCCCTCCATCGTTCTGTCCGTCCGGATCCCCTTCGTAAAGGTCTTGTCGTCAACGTTTCAGAAACCTAGTCCTTCTTTACCTTAAAGGAACTCCTTTTCGTTCCGGTCACAACAGTTTTTGTCACGTACTCACCCTTTTTATCATCTCATCTTACTGTCTTTTACCTTCTCTCCTCCAACAATCCCTGGTATAGTGACCTTGTAAAAATCGACCGTTATTTATTGTTGAACATGAGGAATCCTCGTATGAAGTCTCGTTTGTTGTCAATTGTCACAACTATTGTGATTCGTTGTTATTTTTCGGTATTGATTTTGTAAAGGATAAAATGTTGTCTTTATCTTATTTCCTCTATTCATACGTTTTGAGACGTCTAAATAAATACGCATCTTAAAAAGTGGACTCTGGTCTTGTGTGTGTGTGTGTGTGTGTGTGTGTGTGTGTGTGTGAAAGATTGGATTCCCTTTACCAAATTTGACTGTGAACCGTTCCACTAAACTGGGTTGCAGTGATTGACCTTTCCGGATCATTTTATAAGTTTCATTTTTAGTTAGTTGGTTCGTAACTCATTTATTTATGTTTTATAAATGTGACTTCTTTAATGGATTTTACGTCTGTTATCTGAGAGATGTCGAATCAGCAGACATCAGGAAGGAGAAGTTTAGACTCTCCCTACGATTGGGGAAACACTAATCGTGAAACGTCGTAAAACACTTCCGAAACCCTTAAATTTATTTAACTCTTTCCCCCTCTTTTTCTCACCCCTCTTGATTTCTCTCCTTTTTCCTTCTCCTTTACCTCTATAAAACGGACCGTATCCAGGTGTCGGTCCTAGGGTCAAAGGAACTCACCACGTGACTCTAACGATCCATAGACACGGTCTTCACCTCTTCCCTACCGTAATTTTGTACGGATTTCTCTGAGTCTTTTACTTCTGGTAACGTAGGCAAGGGTAGTGAAGTACCCTTTATCTACCCCTTTGTCACCTTTGTCACAGTCTGAAATAAAAACCCCCGAGGTTTTAGTGACGTCTACCACTAACGTGGGTACTTTAATTTTTTGTGAATGAGAAACCTTCTTTTCAATAGAGGTCAGATCTATCACATAAGTTTTCGTCTCTGTAATGAAACGACTGATTCCAGACGGATCAGTTCCGATACAAAAGAGGACACCAGTACTTACCTACACTCCCAACCTGACACTTCTTCCGACTCGCGGCTTCTTAACTACGAAAACTTGACGCCACAACCTCTCCTGAGAACTCTTAGGGAACATGACGTTCCTATAGATTGGTCATGTAAGACTTCCTGTAGTCGGGAGCTTAAAGAAACCTTCCTTACTACGATGTCGACTTTGAGGTCATGAAACCGGTAGAGTACACTTCTCAACTGAGTAACCTTCTGAGACTACGACCGTCCCTAACTCCCGTCCTCCTCTTCCCCCGTTGTCTCCTAATCTACCGTCCTACCGTAGTGACTGAATTACCTGCACTCAGACTCACTTGAGGTCGTCAACCACTACCTGTCCCGTCGGACCGCATGACACTAAGTACCCTAGTGTTTCTTAGTCTGTGATGACTCACTGACTTGACTTGACTTTCTCTGAGTTGAGGTCCTTGGGTGTCTCTGTCGATTTACACGACTGCAAGTCCTTGGTTATGAATCTTCCATGTGGTGTCCAGACACTTTTTCGGAAACCTCTTACGTTCCTTTGTCAACAGGTGTTCATATTAGTGTCTAATCTTTCAACTTGTCTAATCTCCTTCCTATTATTGAGATAATGGATTATTAATGACTTTATTTACTCTGTTAAGGAGCATAGTCTGAGACAGTTCATTCTGGTTTTGAGTCACAATCAAACTATTTTATCCTTTAATGTGTGTGTTTCTTAATCGACAATGGACATTGTGTAAGTACAGGTTCCATTCTATTCTATGTTTTGACTTTAGAAGTGTACAAATTGATCCCATTCTGTGTACATTGACCTTTTCCATTCCTTGTAAAGATATTTCGCAAATTAGTGGGACCTGTTAAAAACAGGTGATGTAAAAGATAAGAGTCTGTTAAGGTAAAATCGAAGTCCCATTCTCTTGATTTAAATCGGGTTAAGTATTTGACTTGTCTAAGGGATACAAACTAGGAAAAGCCAATTTTGATACCCAGGTCACGTTTAGTTTGGCCTGTAGTTCCGAATAAAGGAACCCTTTGAATTGAACGAAATGATGAAACTAACTCCGTCTATACCGATGAAGTGACACTGATTTCCGATCGGTTTACCCCTTCCCCTACCTTACTTAGGTTAAGGGGTAAACTAGTGAGTTGTCCGCCAGGTACCCGTGGTCAGGAGTTGATAGAGACGAAAGGTTGACGTCAGTCACAATGTGTCCCGGAAGAACTACGAACGTCTCCGGGGAATGGTTTGTGTCCGTAAAAATTAACAACCGAAGGACCTCTACAGGGATCCGATCCATTTCTGTGAAACTCTGGCACAAGAAAGACGGAACCGAGGTACGGACTTCACTTAAATACGGAGAAGGAGTTGACTCTGTTCTTCGGTGTCTAGAGGTGAGTGATTTAGGGCACACACAAGGTTTGAGTGTAGTGTCAAAGAGTCAATTTAACAGGTGTGGTCCAGAAGTCTCGGTCCAATAGAATCTAGTCTTGTTGTCTCCGTAAAGTCTCTAAAGTCGTCGTGTGCCCTGGTATGGTATTGTTTCGGTGAGGTTAGACCGATATACCAATTATGACTCCAGAAGTTCCGTACTTTGTCAACTTTTAATGCAACGATTTTGTGAGATGTCTAATATACATATCATCTCGAAAGTTTAAATATTTATTGTACTTTATGGTTTTATCCAACAATGAAAAGGAGGGAGGCGAAGAGTAAGAGAGACAGAGAGTTCGTGTTCGTACGTACGTATGAAAAATGCTCAATTCTATTAATATACGTTTTATCCATTATATAAAAATTTATTGTAAGTTGTAAGTACAGTTTGTTTTGACATAAAGTACTTTAAATTTTTTGTTTGTTTGTTTGTTTGTTTGTTTTTTCGTATTTAAGGGGTAACCAAAGTCATATAAACTATGATAACTTATTACGATATCAAACCTAAAAAACAAAAATTACCCCAAAAATTAAAACTGAATTTGACAAAGAACGAAGTCTGAATGACTTTCATCTTAATTGTCCAACAATAAAATAAAATAAAAAAAAAATAAAAAAACTTGAGGATGAAAATCTAAACCCCCGACTACCAAATCTTACGAGGCTCATTACCTACGATGAAGGGGGTTAGGACTGACTTCTCCAAGGTCACTACTTATTGTTGAAAACAAAGTCCTCCATTAGGAAGATCGACGAACCCGAAGAATTTGTAAACTACTGTGACCCAGAACACGAGGGAAAAGAGAAACTTTCAATTTTTGACATCGGCTGTGAACCTTGTGACCACTTTTGAGGAAAGGGTGACGGGAGATATTACTGTGTACATACCACAACGTCAAATTTTTTAAAACTCTGTTTTACTCGTTTCGTTTAAGAATCACAATGGTACCATACGAGACTTTACACGTAGACGGTAGACGTTTCTTACTACTAGACATTGACGTTTGGGTCGAATGTATCCTATAAAGTGGTCCGAATACTAACAGAAGGTACACGAGATTCTCTTTGACTAGACAGAGTTCCCTGTTGAGTGTCTAAACTGTCTGACGCCTCCCGAGGACCCCTCACACCTGTGAAAGTTACACTGTGACGTCGACCTTCCCTCATCCTTTGACCGCCTCCGTCACTACCGTCCACAACATCAAAAAGGTCGACAGTGGAGAGACGGAGAGTTCAAGGTTTACCACGAAGTACACTAAGTATTTGAACTGTAAAAAATCTTGAAAGTTCGTCGACTCTCTGTAAATTTCCGACGCTCAGAAGTCAAGACCGACGGGTAGAAGATATACGACAGGTATCATCTTCAGTGCTTCATTGTGTTAGTATATAGGAAGACACCGTAGTTGTTAGAACGAAAATGAACGATTTCAATCTTTCATTAAAAAAACAGTCTGGCAAAAGGGGTTTCCTGAATGTCCGAACGGTACTTGTAACAGAAACCTTTTCAACAATCTGTTCAAAGAGGGGAGACTTGTAACGAATTACTCCACACTTGTCACAGACCACACGAAACGACTCATCAGTGACATACTTTTTATGGACTTCCCCTATTTCGATTTTTTACAAGGGAAATTAAGGTAGTGACTCGAATCCGGAAAACGTCAAACACGATAAACAACGTCTTCACCTTTCATTGAAATTATGTGCTCCTGAGAATAAGTATCGAGGACGTCTTTGACAACAAAGATGACCTACGACGTTAATTGAACACTTCCATTAGTTTCCTCTTGTATTGAGACTTTTCGGTAGTCCGTGATAAACACCTCTTTATAAAAATATTAGTCGAAATCTGTTTCCGAGTTATTATTATCCTGATTGACAACTAGGACTAAGTCTTAGTCTTTGACCGTTCTGTCAGGAACGAAGACTACATCCAAAGTGAACTGATTGTCCGACATTAAGCACTCGTAATAGAAAGGACTTCACTGGTATACAAAAAGAGGAACTCGTACTTGGACCCTATTGAGACAAGTTTAACAACCTTTGATGACCAAAACTTAAAATCCAGTAGGGTTGTTTCTAGTGTAGTCGTAGAAGTAAATGTACAAATGAGGTTGTTTCTATAGAAGTAGTAGATGAACAAACGAAGGAGGGTGTGGAAAGACACCAAAACCGAGAACAAGAAGAAGTGTATTGTATGTAACACCAAGGTATAAAATTTATGAAAATTAAGAACTTCCCTCACCGGTGTCAGGGTCAGGAAAGAAATATATTTGACAGTGGATTCATATTTGTACGATGTATAATCAATTCATGACTTTTTACACGATACACTAATAGAGGTTTTGAGATCCCATCAATATTTGTAGGAATAGAATGTCTATTTCTGTGACTCGTAATTTCTCTGATTTACTGTCGACTTTGTGGATACTGATGTTCAGATGTACCGAGATCTTAGTATCGAAACAGGGTACAACTAAAGTTAGAGAAGATAAATTTTTTTCTTTCTCCTTTTATTTTGGGTTGTGGTGACTAATAATCCACTATAGTGTACATTTCCTGTTCATAAAAATGTTTTCGTGATAACATGTCACAAATCTTGTACCTGAAGTCTCAGTTTCTTCTAATTCAACCTTAAGATTCAATCGGTGTGTAGTCAACGTAGGCAAACCCGTTTAAATATTGAAAATTTATACAAAGACATAGAATTTATGTCAGTACGAATAAAGAATCTGAATTCAATAGTCGAGAAAAATTTTTCGTAGTTGATAAGTTACCGTAGAACGAAACATCATTTTCACCTTCTTTTGCATAGAATTTACGTGTAATGTCGACTAAGTGTGTACGATTAAAGTATTTTCAATTATTACTTGTATCCATCGTTTAAGTTTCATATTTCGTAGATATGTATCAATTGTTTGTCGTATTAAGTTACAGTTCTTGAATTGTGTCCGGATCGTTCAACTTTTACTTGAGACAACTATTAGAGTGGGGTTAAGGTGTGTCTATATAGGGATTTAAAGAGGGGGATTAGGACTGATTTGAACTTAGGTTGTTACGAAGTAGGACATGAGGTGTACAGAGAAGGTGCACATCGTCCGTTTCACTACAGTCATAAAGAGATTATGGTTATAGTCTGTCTCTGTAGTGTGTGTGGTGTTAGCTATAAGAAATACTTATATCTCCGTTTTCAAGAGTTGTTTTATGACTGTTTGTTTTAGATTGTTGTATATTTTTACTCACACATGTTACTACTGGACCCTAAACACCTACATACGATTCGACAAAGTAACATACTTTCGGTTAGTTGTAAGATGGTAAATTTATGTTATTTCTTGTTTTTTGTGTAGACGGACGTCTTTTTCGTAAAGGGACTTAGATCGTAAAAAAGTATTATACCCATTTTTTTTTTTTTTTTTTTTTTTTTTTTCTTTNTTTTTTTTTTTTTTTTTTTGTTTTCTTTGAGAATTATTGATTCTTGTCTTCTCTTGAGAGAGTTAGTTTCCCATGGACCTTTTCTGGGTTTCGATTGTAGTATACATTATTACTTTTTTACTTTCGAAAAGGAGATTCTAATCCTTATTGTGTTCATTCAGATAAGGTGTGAAACCGAGTTATAATATGACCGTCAAGATATTGGTCCCGTTAGTCCATTCCTTTTAATCAACGACAACAACAAATTTTCTTCTTTTTTTTTTACCGTAAGTCTCGCCTTTCCCTTTTCAGTTTCATACAACCTCTATTGTATGATAACATATATCTTTTAGGACTTCTTTGGTGTTCATAATGTTGATTATTTCTCGAACGTCTTATGTTCTATTTATAAAATTTTTAGTTAGTAAATAGATATGTCATCGTTGTTTATAAGACTTTTCCTTCAATTTATTTGTGTAGTTAGATGTAATCGTCATTTTTCTTATGAATCCTTAAGTCTTTGTCTTTCTGTTTATTGTATACCATAGTGAATGTACACCTTAGATTTTATACAGTGATTACTTGAATAGATACTTTGTCTTTGTCTGAGTGTCTGTATCTCTCGTCTGGTACACTAATGGTTCTCCCCGTCCCATCCCCTCCGTATCTAACCCCCGACCACTAATCGTCTACGTTTGATATTATAATTATATATCTTATCTATTTGTTTTAGGATGACATATTGTTTTCCTTGATATAAGTATTGAATAATATTTGTTGTTGTCTTTTCTTACACTTTTACACGTACGTACACATACACATATGTATACTTCCTTTCCTTTCCTGTTGAAGACCGTTTGTGGATATCTTTGACCTAGGAACACACAATACCTATGTAAAATTTTACCACGTTGACGATGTCTTTTGTCATATTTCCGAAGAGTTTTTTAATTTTGATCTAGATGATGTACTAAGTTGTTAAGGCGAAGACCTATATTTAAGTTTTCTTCAAATGTACTCCAGAACTCCATAAACGTGTCGGTACGAGTGTTGTCGCAATTAGTGTTGTTGATTCTCCACCCTCGTAGATTTACAGGTAGTTTACACTATATATGTATGTTACTTTGTAATAAATCAGTATATTTTTTTAAGACGATGTACGATGTTGTAGGTACTAGGAAATTCTGTAGTTCGATTTACTTTATTCGGTCGGTATTTTTTCTGTTTATGACATATAAAGTTGAATATACTTTGTTCATTACATCAGTTCTTTATCTTTCCTTTGTTTCTTCTTGTTACCTTAGGTCCCAGATCCCTTTGTCCCTTCTTTTCTCCTCAACGATAAATTACCCTGTCCACTACCCATATCTCAAAGTCAAAACGTTCTACTTCTCCACATCTCTAGACAAAGTCTTGTTACAATATTCCTTAAGGGACTTTCAAGTCTCCAATCCTGAGGTACGTGGACCCTTACTAGGAGTTGGTCCCTTAATAGTACATTCGACGTATCGTGTCGATTTTGTTACTGTTGTTGTTGTTTTGTGTGAGACTGATATACACGCAGACACACAATCAGTGAGTCCGTACAGGTTGAGACGCAGGGGCACCTGATATCGGGTGATACGAGGAAACAGGTACCCCAAGAGGTCCGTTCTTATGACCTCACCCAACGTGAAAGGAAGATGTTTTTCCGACTACTTTCACACACTTTATGAATCGTACATTTTTATCAATTTTACCATTTTACATTCAATGTACAAAAAATGTTAAATTTTTTTTTTTTTTTGGAAAATTGTTAGTCCTTTTATTAAACTTATCTTTAAAGTGGTTTCTACTATATGTTCACTGGTTGTTAGTGTTTTGTTATGACGAATTGTACTAATCCTTTTACATTTAGTCAGAGTCACTCTATGATAGAGTGTGGGTAAGCCAACCAATATCAGTTTTTCTCCTTATTATCGTTCACGACGTCTCCTACACCGCTTTCCCTTAGAAGTATATAACAACTAAATTAACGACATTTTACCATGTAGGTGAGACCTTTTCATCTAACAGTTATGGAGTTCTTAATTTATATCTCATCGGTATACTAGGTCGTTAAAGTGAGAAAACATATATAGGTATTTTTTATTTTTACATTTCAGGTCCGTTTTTGTTACAAGTGTCCTTGTAATGAGTGTTATCGGTGTTTCTCATGTGCTAGGTTGATTATAGGTAATTAACTACTTACCTATTTATTTGACACCATATACGACTGGTTCTTAGGGTACATTTGGTATATGGTATAAGTATTTGGTATAAGTCGGTATTTTTTACGTGACAATACGTAGTTACCTTACCTACTTAGAACTTTTATGTGTTTGATCCCCTGAAGGGACCTCTAGGTCACAAATTTGGAGACGTGTCCAAGGTAGGGACCCGACCCTTGATTCTAAGGTGTACGTTTTATCGATTTATTTATTTATAAAATTTTCAGTGTGCGAAATCCGTCTTGACATCCATCTTCTCTTCGTCCTTTCTCTTCGTAAGACGTTGGGTTTACTTGGAAAAAAAAAAAAAAAAAAGCCCCTTCTTCTTTTCTTGATGAGACTATTTTCGACGGTTATTTAATTTATTTTATTTTTGATTTTAACTGGTGACTTCATTTGTAAACCTTAAGTGAACACTGGAACTGTTCTGACCTAAATTTCCTTTTACTTTCTTAACCTCTATTGTTAAAGATGTTTGTTGAGACACCTTCAGATATTATTCGTTTATACTTTATTTTCTTCGTCTTCGTCCTACACAGGGGTGATCTGTCTAAAAATTGCTCTACACTGTAATATCAGTCAGACAAACGACTACCCTTGGCAGGTCTCTTTGTCTTTTGAATTAGGTCTTGTTTTTTTCTCTGAACGATCTTATAGTGACTTATTTGTCCTTAACTCGTCTTTCGACGCCAGGTACCCCAGTTACTCCCAGCCTGTACTTACTCTCTAAAGTAAAAGTGAAAAGTGAAAGTATGTAACCTTTTCCTTTACCGTTGGGTTAGGTTACAAAAACGGACCTCTTAGGGTCCCTACCCCCTCGGACCACCCGTCTGTAGATACCCCAGCGTGTCTCAACCTATACTGACTTTACTGAATCGTTGTCGTCGTAGTCGTGTGTTCTTCACATGTGTTCAGTTTATTGAGTGAGTATCATTGTATTGACTCTAGTATACATCTTTCCAACCGTACCACCTAATTACCCATACCATCGGTCGGAAGTTCTACTGGGGTTCACTTAGTGTAGAGGACTATAAGGGTCGGGACACATCAAGAGAGAGTTCGATAGTGTCCCAACCGGACACTCTGATTCGTTTATCTCTTCATTTCTACACATTGTAGACTTTTTTCTGAGACGTGAAATATGACCCCCGTTCAAGAAATGACTTAGTGATTAAGACGTTCTTCTGTCGTCGGAAGTGTATTCGTTGGGGAACCTCTCCGGGTGTCTCCCTCCTTGACTCCGGAGTACTCATGTCGGTTCACTCTCTCGAATCTAAGTTGTTCGGTTCAGCAGTCTCCAACGGTTTGGCTTCTTTTCGAACTGATGTTTGAGTCCTCTCTGGGACTCCGATTTGATGGGTTGACCTAAGATCTGGTTCTTTATTTTTTACATTCAAGAAAGTTTTATAAGTTAAAACTCTATTATACACGTTGTGTTTGTAAAACTCAATATTATAGTAAATGTAGTATGAATGTGTGTATTCTCAAGAGGATGTCTATACCGTTTTTAAATTTTTGTGTTTTGTTTGGTTTTGTTGATTATTGTCCTCAAGGACCGTCAGGTCACAAATCATGAGCCGGGAGAGTGACGGTCCTAGGACACAAACTAGGGGTCAACCCCTTGATTATAAGATACTTCGGTATATCACACTGGTTTTGTTTTTTACCGTTGTAACTATACGACACTTCAAGTTTCGACATGGTCGTTATCTATTGATATGTTGTCTCGACAGTCGTGTTCAAAGACCCGTATCTCGATGGTTACTAGAACAAATGACCGTACTTTACTTGAGTCTACCGGGGGACGGGGGTAGGTCACCTCAAGTTAATGAATTTATCTCGGGAATTCCCATGTCTTTATTCGTTCATTAGGGTACATTCATACAATTTAGTATTGTGTAAAAGAGACTTACTTGGTGAAATAAGTAAATGAGTAAACCGGAACGACGAACAAAGCACCCCAAGGTCAAGGGACTGGTCTCTAGCTTGGGTTTGGTGACGTAACTTTCGGGTCTTACGATTGGTTTTCCAGTGGTCCCTTGAGGGTGTGAAAGTAATGAAACTAAAACATCGATTTTGGAATCCTATACACGTAACGAGGTAAAATCGGAGTGGTTCACCATCCTCAGTCGAGATGTGTCGAATTTTGGGTACCACGACAATGAAAAAAGGAAAGTTCTTCCGTCATCTTTCGTTCGGTGGTCGAAGGGACGGACGTAAATTCCAACGTTGAGTCTGTCGAAGTCTCACTGGACTTAGGTACTTGTGGGACTTCAGTGGCGGCGTCAGTCCCAGTCGATTAGGGGTCAATCCTCTTGAGAGTTTTCGTTACGTAGTCGGGTACTTACTTTCCCCCTTTTGTCTTCCGTTCTTTCTGTGTTGTAACAAGGAATAACATTTCTACAGACAGTGGAATGGAATCCCCGTGTGACTTCTGGACTCGTGAACTCTGAAGGGACCGTCCTCTTTTTAGTGTAAGACCTCCGTCGGTCTCCCTTTCCAGTCCCACTCAGTGTACAAGGCCTTTACAAGATATGAGGTCCGGGATGGGCCAGGATGGGATGACTGACCGACAGAGTGTGAGTTGGTCTCGTTCACTAACTTGAGGAGAAGGGACTCGGAGAAGAAGTGTGGAGGGAAGAGATTCATTGTTTGTTTGTTTATGAAGTAAACGGTTGAAGGGTTTCGTTTCCGGACTTAGAGTCTGGGGGTCCCTGTCCCCGTCGGGACCTCAGACTCCTCTCCGTCTCCGTTGTCCTTTTACTGATTCCGCAGTACCGTCACTTTTCCGTTGATCTAACTGAAAAAACGACACGGGTGGACTGACATGGTTCCATGTCTCGGTCCATCCCGGTCTCAGTGTTTGGGCGACACTTCTAAACACACACACACACACACACACACACACACACACAAGAATTTATGTAATTCAAGGTATCCTCTGGACCCTCCCCAGACCCACGGTTTCTTCGGAAAGGGGACCAGACCGACAGGGTTGAGACCCCGTCCTTCCGACGGTCTCTCGTCACGGTCGGGTCTGATTTCCCCGGAGTCCCGGACACCTGATGGTCCCCTCAGGTCTCTACCACACGTCGTGAGTGTCGGGAGTCCCACTGGACGGGGAACGAATTCCTTGAACTGGTATATGGACCTAGAACTTCTGGGAGGAGAACGTTAAGGTAAACCTAGTTACATCCCGTCGATCGGGACAAAAAACGTGTCTGATATCACTCGACAAGGCTTCCTCTAGTCGGGACCCTAAAGAAACCTTCCTAACTATGGTTGCGACTTTGAGGTCATTAAACCGGTGGAGTACGCTTCTCAACTGAGTGACCTTTTCTGAAACTACGACCCTTCCTAACCCCCGTCCTTCTCTTCCCTGCTGTCTC
This sequence comes from Capra ibex, assembly GCA_006410555.1. Taxonomy (NCBI): domain Eukaryota; kingdom Metazoa; phylum Chordata; class Mammalia; order Artiodactyla; family Bovidae; genus Capra; species Capra ibex. The sequence continues at coordinate 23,583 of SJYO01022443.1, read as the reverse complement.
CTACTCTACCGACCTACCGTAGTGACTGAGCTACCTGCGCTCAGACTCACTTGAGACCGTCAACCACTACCTGTCCGTCCGGACCGTACGACGCTAAGTACCCCAACGTTCCTCAGCCTTTGTTGACTCGCTGACTTGACTTAACTTGACCTGACTTGACTACTATCACGTGACTCTTACTCGAAATACAAAAGAAATTAAAATCTAGGAAAGAGAAAAACTACCGATTCTTTCTGTCTTTTCTTATAATAAAAGACTGAACTTTTAGTAAACTTTAAGTTAGAAGTCTCAGGTATTTCAACCTTTTCCCTGAATGGTCAAGGAAACCAATAAGAGATACTGACGTTTACTAATTAGCGCTTTCTAATATAAGTGTTTCGGAAACCGGGAAAGGTCTCGGAAAAAATTTACGAGACAAGACGACCTTCAGAGGATCATCAATATACACCGTTATTTCAAACCAAAACAATGCTATAAAAGAAGAGATAATATAAGTAAAAAGTAAGGAATACTTAAAGTAAGGAAGAATAGTGATATTTAAAAAAGACAACGAGTAGAAGTTTTGAAAAACTCTATCAATAAACATTGAGAGTAAAGAGAATATACATTACGATATTTAAATGGGATTAAACAACAACAACAAGTCACGGAGTCAGTACATTCTGAGAAACCTTGGGGTACCTGACGTACGTCGTGTGGTCCGAAGGGACAGGAAGTGACAGAGGACCTCAAACGAGTTTGAGTACAGGTAACTCAACCACTATGACAGGTTGGTAGAGTAGGAAACGACGGGTGGAGAAGAGGACGAGAGTCAGAAAGGGTCGTAGTTCCAGAAATCGTTACTAAACCGGAAAGTGTAGTCCACCGGTTTGATAACCTAGAAGTCGAAGTCGTAGTCAGAAAGGACACTTATAAGTCTCAACTAAAGGGAATCCTCACTGACCAACCCAGAGGAACGACAGGTTCCCTGAGAGTTCTCAGAAGAGGTTGTGGTGTCAAGTTTTCGTAGTAAAGAAGTCGTGAGTTGGAAGAAATACTAGGTTGACAGTGGGGGTATGTACTGACAACCTTTTTGGTATCGAAGCTGATCAGGTTTAAACAGTCGTTTCATTATAGAGACGAAAAATTATACGACAGATCCAAATAGTATCGATAAGAAGGTTCCCCGTCTATATAAAATTAAAGTACCGACGCCGGTGGTAGGTGTTGGTAAAGTCTGGGGTCCTTTTATTTGAGACAGTGACAAAGGTAGTAAAGGGGTATGTTTAAATTGACACAGGGTGTTAAAAACGACTTATCATACAAGTAATAGTTAGTGAAGGTACATATAGGATTATAAGAGAATAATTCTGTTTTTAATGTATAACATACCCGAAGGGACCAGTGAGTTTACCATTTCTTGAAAGGTCGGTTACGTCCTCTGTATTCTCCGGGTCCAAGCTAGGACCCAGTCCTTCTAGGGGACCTCCTTTATTACCATTAGACGAGATCATCATAACGGACTTTTAAGGTACCTCTATATATAATATATAATTATATTAATAACGATAAAAGGTTTACTTAACGGAAAATTTTCTACAAAGAAACAGTTAAAGAATAAGAACATAATAGTGTCTAGTGTGTCAGATTTATAATAATTAGGAAACATAAACTTCTAAAGGTAAGTCAATTCACATGGTATGAAATCTAAAGGTAAAATCACTTTAGTTTCACTTCACCCACACTACATCACTTTTATTAACCTTACAGATTTTACATATATACACTTTACTTGAGGAAATTCGGAGTGTTAATAAGATCGTAGAAAGTCATACCATGGAAGTTGATTCAAGGTTCAAAATAAGTCTAAAATGGTCAAAAAGGTGTTTACAAGAAAAGGTCAAAGGATAAGGGTATATCCTATGACTTGACGTACTCCTATATATGGTTTTTCGATATCTATGGAGGGAATCGAATGAGACCATATATCGTCAAAGAATTTAAAAGGAACGAAAAGTACTGAAAACTGTTAAAATTCCTGAGGAAGTCCCTGTCCATTAAACGTCTTGCTGAGAGTTATACTCAAACTATACAAAGAGGACCAACATGAACCCGTTGTGGATGGCAGAATGAATCCAAAGAGAATGGAACCTACACTCTAAAGAATAGGATCCCAAATCCTATTCTTTTATAAAAGATTCTCATAAGATTCTACTATCAACGAGTAATATATATTATGACGACCGAAGTTCAAAGTACGACCTTAAAAAACATGTTACGAATTCACTGTTAACCTATTTTACAACTATTTTATGTGTCGGATGTTTTATAAAGGGGTAATTGTATAACTCGGACAAGTACAATAGATCAATCTAAAAGAGATTAAATCTTTAATACCCTTATGTTTCCTCCTGTTCTAGGTTCCCTATACTACACCTCTCCCCCGTCCTTCCACTTGATGACACCGTACTTTCCTCTATTTAAAACTAGTAGTTAATAAATATAACTTTATAAACCATAGTCTTCAAATTTCTCTAGTTTTTTAAAATGTATGACTTAATACTTGTTCACTAAGCCTACATATGTAGTATACTAATATTACAAGTCGATTGGTCTTCTCGGACTAATACTAGATACGTGTCACGTGACACGTAGACAAAATGGGTAATTTACCCATCGACAATGGGGTTCAGGATAATCGACTAGTAACATGTACACCAAGTCTGTACAAGGATACAATGACGTCTGAAATAAATTTAAACATAGGTTGTACTCCTGTCGTTGTCGAAAGAATTTTGTTATAGAAATTCATTGAATCTCGACACTAAAATATCCGAGTTCCACAGGAGTATTCATACTTGGGGTAGAGAATAATGTCTTTCTTATCACCTTCTACTCGATCCAATTCCCTCTCAGAAAGTCGTTGTCTTAGACTTAATAAGTCGGTCTTTTATCAATTCTTTATGACCGGAAGGGTTGTCAAGTAAATCTCAGAACCACCGTTCGTTTCACAAACCGGTTGATTTATTTCAACGGATTTTAATATGAAACTGTATATGTATATATATATATATATATATACATACACATATATATATATAAATGTATACATATACATACATATATATACACATGTATACATATACATGTACATACATATACATATATACGATACGATACGATTCAGGGAAGTCAGTACAGGCTGAGACACGCCGGGGTATCTGTCGTCCGGTGGTCCGATGGGGTAGGGACCCTAAGAGGTTCGTTCTTGTGACCTCAGCCAACGGTAAAGGAAGGTATATGTATACCTCTTCCGTCACCGTGGGGTGAGGTCATGAGAACGGTCCTTTTACGTTCCTGAGAGAATACCGTGAGGGAAGAAAGCAAAATTATTTGTAGATGGTTAAAAGTTTACAAACAGGTCCAAATTACTGTTTTTATTTATATAACGAATGTATTGATTTTATAACTATTGTTCGAAACTAGAGTCCTAATAAAGATTGAGACTCGAGGTAAAGTTGTCCGTTAACGATTTCAATACCAACTGAATTTGTGAGGTTCTCGACGCCTTGGACTTTGTCTTTAGTTTGGACGTTGACTCTAAAATACAGTGTAAATACTATTTGGATTTAGGTTGTTAAATAAAAGAAGGAACAAGATTCATCAGAGAAGATTTCGGACTTTTTATACTTTGCTCTCTCTCTCTCCATCTTCTAACATCTGGAGGAGTACAAGGTTCTCCTTAAAATTAAACTCTTCAATCTTTTCCGTCTTTGTTTCCTTTTATTAGTTCGTTATATTTAATTATTACTAAATCGGTAATTCTGTTCCTAGAAATCAAGGAGGAGTTCTTGGTATCTATTATAAGACTTGTTATAGGACACTTGTCAAAGTCTCTGCGATTTAGGTGTCGGTCCAACTTTAAATTCATGTATCTGGTGTCTCATCCACCTTGATCGACCAGTTAATACAATAGAGGGTTATAGGAGTCGTTGTACGATAATCATCTTACAGGATTTGACTAGTGTGTGAGGTACCGGGTGGTAGTGAGACAACAATTTTTAGGAAGGGACTTTCGTAAACCCCTTACATCCAGAAAATTCGTGATCGACGATTCTATGGAACGAACCAGGATGTTATTTGTAATGTGAACGAAAGTGACGTTGAGTGTCAGTCAACCAACTGAAATAACACGTCTTCCTTCGTCTGGGTTCAAACCAAACCATTGTCATATCTTTCCACTATATAATGAAAATAAAGTATTTGATTCATCTAAATAACTGCACTAAAAAGACACATTTTTCAAAAATCCTTACTCTAAAACGTTCAAAGTATAAAAACCAATGATAACTACATTCGTTGGACGTAAAGTTTAACTATGTTTTCATTTGTGACCAAATTGTAATGGGAATTTAACGATCCTCTGGTCACTGAAACACTACAGTATCTATGGGAAGTTAACGATCCTCTGGTCACTGAAACACTACAGTGTCGAAAAAAAAAACAAAAACTTTTGGCGACACTACCAGATCTCTCAAATAGAGACATCCGGTCAGTTCGTGGTAAACTTCAACGTCACACATTTTAGTCTGTGTATTCTTTTCATAGACTTCTTTCTAAAGAAACTCTACCGTGTATAAGGAAGTCTTTAAGTTCTATACGGAAGATTTCAACGTAGTTCACCAAGTCTTTGGTAATTTAGAGGAAACACACTAATGTGTGAATGACTCCTGAGTCAAAACTCTAGATACTAACTTCTTCTACGAAAAGTCCGAAACAAACTCCTTCAGCACTATTTTCACGGTGCTATGTTTAAAAGACAGAGACTTTGTCTACTTAACTTGCTAAAAGAAAGTGATTGAAAAGGAGTTTTTGAAACCTTCGATCAACTTTCACTAGTCAAATTTAGATAAACCACCCTACTCTCACCGTGAAGACATCACTAGTTACTTCTTCAGAAGTTCTTTCTTCAGAATCTTTCTTTCCGGGGAAAGTCTTATAAACTTTGACTATCATACTTTTCAAATCAAGCTGTCGAATTGGAAATACCCAAATTTTTTTTCGTTGTGTGAAAAGTTTCTAGACGAAGTGATCGACTGAAAGACCTTCTTGTTTCGTTACAGAGTCAAAACTCGTTCCATAAGGTTTTAAAAGTGAATAATAACCGTTATACATTCTAATTTATACACTGGATCTTTCGTACAAGTGTATACATCGATTTTGTTAAATTTTAACTCTCTTGACAACTTTTTCAAAATAAAAAACTTCAACTCTTGTCGACCTCCAATTTTATAAATTATAAATTGTTTGTAAGGATCGTTGAACTTTGCTAAGTTCAGGACTTCGATTAATTTCACCCTAAATGACATATACAAATGTTGTATAAAAACGAACCATAAATGAGATACATGACATATAAAAATGTTATATAAAAATGAACTCCTAGTATTAACAAAGATTGTACATTCCACAATTTTGATGATTACCTCCACAAAGTAAACTACGATGAATTAAACATAGTAATTTTCTTATTTAAAAATATCAAATCGAAAGGAACAGTTAAAATGGAACCAAATATTTCTTTGATTTATTAAAAGAGGAAACTGAAATCAATGTCTAGATAGTATTAGGTTTGAAGTTTTCTCGGATAGGGGTTGAAAATAATTCTTACTTTTCTTCTTAACCCTAATTTTTAAGGAGAGGTTATCGAAGCAATCAAGTTCTAATGTTCTCCTTCTTACAATTTCGTTCCCCGTTGTATCTATTAACATTGAGATCAAGAGAAGGCCTTCGATCACCCCTCTTGCCTAAAAGTCGGAGGTATTCAAATTCACACGGAAAGTGTGGAATATGGTCCGTCTGTCAGCTATTATGTTCACGGGATAGAGGTACACTAAAAGGAAGGGGTAGTAGTTATAGTCAATCTGTCTGTCTTTTCTAACACTACCTAGTTGGGTGACAAGATTTAGTCAACTCATAAAAATTAGTCGAGAGTGCATCATCGATGTGACTTCGTTTACCGGAGTACCTCTTGAAACGATGATGTTGATGAAGACGAAGAGTCTTGGTGTAACATAGAGGGAATGTCTCGTCAATACAACCTGACTACCACGTAGGAAGATTTAAAGGTCAATCCATGTCGATATACTGTCGGGTACTGTCAGGAAAAGGATTGGACGTTGTCTCTCCTTTGAGTACCAGGGGTCCCGGTTCCTAGGCACTATATAGAAGGAGGAGAGAAAGTTCCAGTTGAGTAGTTTTTAGAAGTAATATACTTTTGGTAGGATTAATTTTGGCTGGATAGTTTATTCACAGTCTAATACGTGGTTTTCTTTCTCGTTTTAAATACCGACCTCTACAGTTGTTTAAGGATGTTAAGAGTATAAACTTGTTATTTCAATGTCCAAGTAGAAGTAATCAAAGTAAAACAATATACAAGTAGAAGTTTATCAAAGTAAAAGATAAAACTTTGTTCTCATTTTACTCCGAAATAAAGTTACAGAAAATGACTCAACAAAATATTTGACAAATCAAGTTCTTTTGTAAGAAATACGTAGGATCCATTTAATGTGTATTAGTTAACATTCGTTCTTTTACTCTTGTTACCCTTTTCTCCATTACCTATAGTTTCACTGAAGACTTTAGTAGGGACTACTTTACTTACCCACATATTTAATCCTAGTATACCTTCTTCCTTCTCTATACTTATTCTAAATTTTTACGTTTATGTGTCATGTATGGAATCTCGTAAGAGTCAATGTAGTATCAGATACTCAATAACCTATCTCAGAATTCTTCAATCTGTCTAACAGAAGTAATATCTTTAAGTGAAGTATGAACTTTTATATCTACAACATCGTATGGGTTTTAGTAGTAGTAGTAGTATGGTAGTGACCCTATGGTTTCTATTATACTACATCAGTTACTAACCGGGTACCAGTCGCGTTCTATCCATAAAAACGTTCACCATAATATACCCCAGTAAAAATTTGACGAGAGGAATTCCGTACGGAAATAAAGGAGGGTGGTTCTAAGGTGGGATGTAAAGGATTACGTATAAATCTACAACGAATACACAAGGGTGTCTCTGTCTTATTTAAGGAACACCACTAACGTCTTGGAGTTGCACCAATTGTTCAATAAACTTCTGTACCATAGACAAAGGAACCAACAAAGTAGTAGACAATGTGACACGAAGACCTCGATGTCAGTACGTTTGATGAAAGTCAGTACGATTCGGGGTGGAGTGTTGCAACGGAGTCGAGAAAGAATCACAACCATCCTTGGAGACAAACGGGAGGATAGTTCTATTTGTGTCTATAGTCCAGAAGCTACACAAAACCCAGATGGGAGAAAAGAAATACATAGAAAGTGTAGTCGATTTTGTCTCGGACTTTTACTGTGTAAAATTCATGAATGACTTAATAGTTATTTCTCTACATTATTGGTTAGTTTACGATATATGTAATGAATTGTTGAAGGTTATTGGACGTGATAGTAGTATTAATTGGAAAGAATAACTGACTCTTAAAAAAGGTTCAACTATTTATAAATAATTTAAATGTACTTACAGTGTACACCATTAAGTTTAATATTTTACTAACGACGAAAGTACTTTAATTGTTAGATAATCTTCGGTAAGATTCGTACAACAAAGTCCGAGGTGAAGGGATTTTAAGTCACCATCAATATCTCTACACATAAATTAATTTCATAATAAGTTAAATTAGTAAATCTTTTCACTACCTCATTCGTCCCCAGTTTTAGTTACCGACTAGGGATTATATAAAGTGTTACTTTATGAGACTTGTCTCATAGACGAACAACCTGATATGTTTAACAGTACTTGTGATAGATCTTTAGAACCGTTGACGTTTAAACACCGGTAAGGAAATAAAGAAATTATATTTAAATAAATAAAATTAACCTCCGATTAATGTTATAACATAACCAAAACGGTATATAACTGTACTTAGGTGGTGTCCACATGTACACAAGGGGTAAGACTAGGGGGGATGGTGGAAGGAAGGGTAGGGGAGGGAGACCCAGTAGGGTCACGTGGTCGGGACTTATGGGACATAGTACATAGCTTGGACCTGACCGCTAAAGTAAAGTGTATCTATTATATGTATAAAGTTACTGTAAGAGGGTTTGGTAAAGTGGGAGTGGGAGAGGGTGTCTCGGTTTTCTGACAAGCTATGTAGACGCAGACAAAGTGACAGAACGTATGTCCTAATAACAATGGAAGAAAGATTTAAGGTATATATACGTAATCATATGACATAACCACAAAAGAGAAAGACCGAATGAAGTGATACATATTATCCGAGGTCAAAGTAGGTGGAGTCTTGACAAAGTTTACATAAGAAAAATTACCGACTCATTATAAGGTAACACATGTACCTGGTTTCCAAAGAATAGGTAACCAGACGACTACTTGTAGATCCAACGAAGGTACAGGACCGATAATATGTCACGACACTATTTGTAACCCCATATACACAGAGAAAGTTAAGACGAAACGAACTACACATACGGGTCGTCATCTTAACGACCCAGTATATCATCAAGATAAGGGTTAAAAAATTCCTTAGAGGTGTGACAAGAAGTTCCACCGACATCAACAAACGTAAGGGTGGTCGGTCACATTCTCCCAAGGGGAAAAGACTTGTGGTAGAGGTCGTAAATAACAAACATATGAAAACCTATCTTCGGTAAGACTGACCACACTTCACCATGGAGTAACACCAAAACTAAACATAAAGAGACTATTACTTACTACTACTAGTAGAAAAGTACAAACGATCGGTAGACATACAGAAGAAACCTCTTTACAGACAAATCAAGAAACCGGTAACAAACTAACCCAGTAAACAAAAAGACCTTAACTCGAAGTCTTCGACGAACATACAATAACTCTAATTAAGGAACAGTCAACGAAGTAAATGATAATAAAAAAGGGTAAGACTTCCGACAGAAAAAGTGAAACGAATATCAAAGGAAACAACACGTCTTCGAAAATAAAAATTAATCCAGGTCAAACGAATAAAAACGAAAATAAAGATTATAAGACCCTCCACCCAGTATCTCCTAGGACGACACTAAATACAGTCTCTCACAAAACGGATACAAAAGGAGATCCTTAAAATATCAAAGAGTAGAATATAAAACTAGAAATTAGGTAAAACCCAAATAAAAACACACACTACAATCTTTCACAAGATCAAAGTAAAAAAATGTTCACCAATCGGTCAAAGGGATCGTGGTGAACAATTTCTCTAATAAAAAAAGAGGTAACATATTAGAACAGAGGAAAGAGTTTATATTCCACAGGTATCCACGCACCTAAATAGAGACCCGAAAGATAAAACAAGGTAACTAGACATAAAGAGATAAACACGGTCATGGTATGACAAAACTACTGACACCGAAACATCATCTTGGACTTTAGTCCATCCAACTAAGGAGGTCAAAGTAAGAAGGAAGAGTTCTGAAAAAACCCCATAAGCTCAACAAAACATACAGGTATGTTTAACACTTTAATAATCAAGATTAAGACACTTTTTATCGTAACCATTGAACTATCTCTAACGTAAATTAGATATGTAACGAAACCCACGACATGAGTAAAAGTGATATAAGAGTGAAGGCTAAGTACTTGTGTCGGATAAAGAGGTAGCTAGACCCAGAAGAAACTTAAAAAAGTGGCCACAAAATATCGAAAAATAAATATATACAGAAAACAAAGAAATCCATCTATATAAGGATTCATAAAATAAGAAAAGTAACTTTACCACTTACCTTAGCAAAGGAATTAAAGAGAAAGACAAAAGAGTAACAATCACGTATCCTTACGTTCCCTAAAGACGCACAATTAAAATATAGGACGTTGAAATGACATAAGTAAATAATCGAGATCATTAAAAGACCACCTTACAAAAGATACATCTAATAGTACACTAGACATGTTCACTTTCATAAGGAAGAAAATGTTAGACTTAAGGAAAATAAACAAAAGGACGTAACTAACGACACGGGTTTTGTAGGATTTGATACAACTTATGATGTCCAGTCTCACCTGTGGGAACAGAACAAGGACTGAGATCCCTTTTACGAAATTTACAAAGTGGTAACTCCTATTACAACGAAACACCAACAGTATATATCGAAAATAATACAAATCCATACAAGGAAGATAAGACCGGAAGACCTCCCAAAAATAGTACTTACCTACAACTTAAAACAGTTTCAGAAAGAGACGTAGATACCTCTATTAGTATACTAAAAATAGAAAGTTAAACAATTACACCACATAATGGAACTAACTAAACACCCAAAACTTCTTAGGAGCCTAACGACCCTATTTCGGGTGAACCAGTACTACATATTAGAAAATTATACAACAATTTAAGACAAACAATCTTAAAATTCCTCAAAACGTAGATACTAAGTCACTATAACCGGACATCAAAAGAAAAAAACATCCTAGAAACAGACAAAAACCATAATCCCACTACCACCGGAGTATCTTCTTCAAACCGTCAAATGGAAGGAGACGTTAAAAGACCTTTTCAAACTTTCTTGTCCACAATCGCGAAGAGATTTAAAAACCATCTTAAGTAGACACTTCGGTAGATCAGGACCCGAAAACAAACATTTTCTAAAGATTAATGTCAAAGTTAAAGGTACGAACACTACCCAGATAATTCTAAAATATAAAGAAGGACCAAGTCAAATCCTTTCAATGTAAAAAAAAAAAAAAGGATTCTTAAACAGGTAAAGAAGGTTCAACGAGTAAAATAGCCGTATATCAGTGACTATCATCAGAGAATTACAGGTAACATGAAGACACAACAGACAACACTAAAGAGGTAAAAGCAAAGATTAAAACAACTAAACTAAGAGGGGGGAACCAAAGAACTACTCAGACCTATTACCAAACGGTTAAAATAATTAGAAGGGTTTGTTGGTCGAAAATCGAAACGACTAAAAACGATACCAGATAAAACGAAGAAAATGTACATGAAGACGAGATTAAAAATTCTAAACAAAAAAGAAGATGATTGGGACTCCAGGAAGTAAACAAGGAAAAGATCACCGAAATCCACATCTCAATCCAATAAAAAAACTGAAAAAAAAAAAAAAAAAAAAATCCATTCGGACATAACGATATTTGGAAGAGGAATCGTGACGAAATGTAACAGGGTGTTCATATAACAGTGGGACGAATAAATTGAACATACGTCTCATATAGTACTCTTTACGACTCGACCTTCTTCGTGTTCGACCTTAGTTCAAACGGCCCTCTTTATTGTTGTTGGTAAAATAAACATTTATATTAATAACAAAATTTTCACGTAAAATAGAGACCAAACAGAAATAATACTTTGCTCCGTTACGGAGATCAGTGAAATTAGTACCTCTGTCCTGACCCTGTGAGGAGTCCCTTCAATCTTTAACGGAGTCTTCTTCCTGTGGGAACGACTTACAATATATATGTGTATGTCGATCTTAGTAGTTCTGTCATCCTTCAACCGTGTTTTTTTTTTTTTTTTTTTCCTTGTTACCTTTTTCTACCTTTAGGATCTCTCATTGGATGTGTAGATACCCGTGGAATAGAAACTGTTACTTCAGTTCTGTTATGTTACCAATTTTCTATTAGAGAACTTATTCACTACGACCCTTTTAACCTATCGATATACATTTTCTTACTTTAATCTTGTTAAGGATTGTGACATGTGTTTTTATTTGAGTTTTATTTAAATAAGGTTGGGGTTTCTTTCTGTTACGTTATCTTAAGAGTTTGATGGTGTTTTAACGTGAATAGAGTGTACGATCATTTCATTACTAGTTTTAAGACGTTCGGTCCGAAGTCGTTTTGCACTTGGCACTTAAAGGACCACAAGTTTGACCAAAATCTTTTCCGTCTCCTTGGTCTCTAGTTTAACAGTTATAGACGACCTAGTAACTTTTTCGTCTTCTCAAGGTCTTTTTTTGTAGATAAAGACGAAATGACTGATACAGTTTCCGAAACTGATACACCTACTGTTAATTGACACCTGTTAAGACTTTCTCTACCCTTATGGTCTAGTGGACTGGACGGGGAACTCTTTAGACATTCGTCCACTCCTTGGTTGTCAATCTTGACCTGTACGTTGTTGTCCGACCAAGGTTTATCCTTTTACTCATGCAGTTCCGACATAACAGTGGGACGAATAAATTTAATATACGTCACATGGAGTACTCTTTACGACCCGACCTTCTTCGTTTTGGACCTTAGTTCTGACGACCCTCTTTATAGTTAGTGGAGTCTATACGTCTACTGTGGTGGGATACCGTCTTTCACTTCTCCTTGATTTTTCGGAGATCTACTTTCACTTTCTCCTCTCACTTTTTCAACCGAACTTTGAGTTGTAAATCTTTTACTTCTAGTACCGTAGACGAGGGTAGTGAAGTACCCTTTATCTACCCCTTTGCCACCTTTGTCATAGTCTCAAATAAACCCCCCCCCCCCCCGAGGTTTTAGTGACGTCTACCACTAACGTAGGTACTTTAATTTTCTACAAATGAGGAACCTTCTGTTCAATACTGGTTGGATCTATCATATAATTTTTAGTCTCTGTAATGTAATGGATGTTTCCAGGTAGGTCAGTTCAGATACCAAAAAGGTGACCGGTGCATACCTACACTCTCAACCTGACACTTCTTTTGAACTCACGGTTTCTTAACTACGAAAACTTGTCACCACAACCTCTTCTGAGCTCTCAGGGAACCTGACGTTCCTCTAGGTTGGTTATGTAGGATTTCCTCTAGTCAGGACGCACAAGAAACCTTCCTGTCTACGATTTCGACGTTGAGGTCATGAAACCGGTGGAGTACCCTTCTCAACTGAGTAACCTTTTATGAGACTACGACCCTCCCTAACCCCCGTACTCCTCTTCCCCTGCTGTCTCTTACTCTACCGACCAAGCTTAGTGACTGAGCTACCTACACTCAAACTCACTTGAGGCCCTCTACCACTACCTGTCTCTCCGAAGTGCACGACGTTAAGTACCCCAGCGTTTCACAGCCTGTACTGACACGTTAACTTGACTCGACTTGACTGTCCAAAACCCAACACAAAAGTAAAAGTAAGCAAAGATACATATAAAACTAAAAAAACAAAAGCAGTCACTAAAGAACCAATAAGTCGTCGTACAAGTCGGAGGTATACAACCTTAAAAATTGTCAAAAATAGGACATTAACTGTGGATTAGAATGACGGAATACCAGTCTTTTCTACGAACCTTAATAAAGTTAAAAAAAAAAAAAAACAATTAAATGGTTCCTATCTAAATACCGGTTACTACTCGAGAGAGGACCTCTTCTAAGGTACGTGTGACCTCTTTTTCCACTTTAAGTAAAAAACCCCCGCTTTACAGGATCTCTATAAGTGATCCAGATTGACCAGGTTACATATTAAATTTCGAACACAAACAAACAATGAAAAGACGAATCAACTAGATAGGTCCCCACTCTCACACCATAATTTCGGAGGGTGATAATAACACAATAACAATTAAAGGAGAAAGTAAGAACAATCGTAAAGGGAGTGTATAACACCACGAGGATAAAACCCACGTATATATAAATATTAACAATATAAAAAAGAACCTAACTAGGAAACTAGTAATACATCACAAGAAGAAACAGAGAAAAGTGTCGGAAACAAAATTTCAGATAAAATAGACTACACTCATAACGATGAGGATAAAAGAAAACCAGAGATAAACGTACCTTATAGAAAAAGGTCGGGAAGTGAAAGTCAGACATATGCATGGAACAAAACTTCTTCCAGTGAACATCTGTTGTATATATTCCCCAGAACAAGAACATAGGTAAGTCGGTCAGAAACAGAAAACCAACCCCGTAAGTCGGGTAAATGTAAATTCCATTAATGCCTATTCATACTAGGACAACGTTATATGAAACAACAAACACCAAGCTCAAATATGTACTAAAGACACAAAGGACAGATCTCTTCTAGGAAGTCGTAAACAACCTCTCGACCAAACCACCATGGTTTAAGACAGTCGAAAAAGGAGAGACATTTTCGAAAACTAAACAGGAAGTATAAACTTACTATAGGAACGACGTATGTCATTAGACCCAACATACGAAAAGAGAAGTAGTAAAATTCATACAGGACGGTAAGGGAAGACCGGACTTTTCAAAGTCGATTTCTAGTCGACAATAGGAATACTCTTAGGGGAACACACAATAAACAACAACACCAAAAAAAAAACAACAACAACAACAAAACAAAACAAAGGAACGACGAAAATTATACACAAGAAACACAAACTAGAAACAATTAAACTAATTATATATAGAACCCTACGAAGTGGAACTTAAATAGGATAAACCCTGAGAGACCCAAAGAACCTGAACCCACTGATAAAGGAAGGGGTAAACTCCCTTCAAAAGTTGATAATAGAGGAGTTGTCAAACAGTACCAGACAGAACAACAGAAGAAGAAGACCCTGGGGATACTAAGTTTAAAACCCCAGAAATTGTACCAGGGTCAACAGAACTCAAACAGGAGAAAAGAAAATTAAGAAAAGAGAAATAAAGGAGAGACTAAGTAAATAAAGATGGTAAGATAGAAGATAGAGTGAATGGGATAGAAGAGGGAGGTAATAAGATGAGAACTGAGGGAGGGCTCACAAAAATTAGAGTAATTAACGTAATAAGTGATATATAACTATGGAAAAATAAAGAAGATGTAGGAACAATTTAGAAAGAATGTAGAAGAGTTTGACAGAGGTCCGATAAATAGACATTGAAGTAAAAGAAAAGTTCTAAAACCTAGTATGAATGATTGTTATAAGACTTAAGAAAAAGTCCATCTAAACGATAGAGTAGGATAAGACGAACCAAACCACCCGGAAATAAGACAAGGAAATGGACGACTAATAAAGAGAAAGAAAAGTAGAACAAATTTAACGACAAACTTCACTTGAAAGGTATAAGACCGTCAAACACAAAAAAAAAAAACAAACAAACAAACAAAAAAAAAAAAAAAAAAAAAAAAAAANAAAAAAAAAAAAAAAATAACACCTCCAAGGAGTTACGCTCAGCACACCTGTCTAAAAGACCAATTCCACCAGTTCCAAAGGACCGATCCCTTCGAACACAACCACAAGACCACCCACCTCAACCCAAAGAAGAGAGATCACACGTTACTTCGCAGGTCAACACACAGAACCCTACAGACACCCAAACCACACTGAAACCCTTCGGACCTATAACTTCGGGTCACGATACAAGGAAACAACGATCTCTTAACCGTACCATACATAACAACTCCTTGAACAACCGAGAACCTACCAAGAACCAAAGTCGTATCGATACCTCCGAAAACCCACTCGGGAATAACTAATTATAAGGGACCTCAGTCCTCAAGAGACCACAAGAGTCCAAACCCTGAATTCAGGGTACGAAGACGAAAAGTCAGAATAAGAATGTCATCGGAGTTCTAAAAAGACGGATATGTCGTGACTACTTTTTCGTAGATCCAATTACTACTTTTCAAATAGACGTCACTCCCTGTAGGTCTCTCCAAATGTCTTAATGTACCTTTTCTATTCTCCCTCATCCCTCATCTCCACTGGTCCCCCTTTGTTTCCCCTTTGTTTTCCCCTCTCTCGTTCAATCGGTCATTAGTTAAGGGATACACGAGAGGTATCAGACTTAGAGAGTCTCTACAAGTGCCTCAATGTGTCTCTTCTCTTCTCCCTCCTTCCTCTGTCTCCACTGGTCCTCCTCTTTTCCCCCTTAGTTTTTCTCTCTCTGTTTAGGTCGGTCATTAGTCAAGGAATTCACAAGAAGTGTCGGGTCTTGTGTGTCTCTAAGTGTCTAAAAAGTCCCAATGTTAGACAAGATGGACAGTGAAAGTTTCGCCAAAGGAGACAAATAAAATCGAAGAAGCCAAAAGACCAGAGAAGTCACAGATTAAAGACGGGACTGTGTTCCTCCGTTTGTACCAGTGAATAAATCCGAGTGCACATGTAAGGACGACACCCCTCCCTCCTTGTGACGTTTGTTTATAGTGACCGTAAACACCCCTCACGAGCGTCACAGAGCCGACGTGACCCAAGAGAGGACGTGTGCCGTGTACCCGAAAAGGACAGATAAGAAGAGTCCAAGATCCAAAAAGACGGTCCCTTGACAGATTCAACACTGGACCCTACGTACGTGAATGGTCCAGATTCGGTGATTACAAGTCCAAGATACCGTGAGGTGTTTCTACGTCTGAACCAACCCGGACGTAAAAGACAAAAAGGGTCCAAGCTCCTCGAGTCCACTGGTCCATGAACCATTGGCGTTAGAGAGGGTCCATCCCCCACTCAGAATAACGGAGGAGTAAGGTCGACGAGTTAAAAGACCTACCCGTCGTCCACACGGATGACTCCACACGACACACAAAGAAGACCCCTCGATTATAGACCGACACTAGGAGGACCACCTACAGTTGGTAGGTGTTAGGGTTCTTCAGAACCAATCGTTATCTCGGACGGACGTCTAACCATTTCTTACGGAGAGACCCCGTCTCTGACGGGGAAAGACCGAGACTGACAGGGGGTGGACGGACAGAGACCGTTCCCTACCCGAGCAGGTGTCGGACGATCGACAGGAAACCGTAAAAGAGTCAGGAAAGAAGACCATCGTCTGGACCGTCACGGAATCCAATCCCGAAAAGTACCCCATCAAGAGAGAGAGAGAGAGAGAAAAAAAAAAAGAAAAAAGGAGAGATGGAAAGAGACAGACAGGGTGTCAAAGTCAACGATAGAGTGTAATGAAGGGAGTCTAAAAGGAGTCCCGTAAATCAGGTCCATGAATGAGATTCGTTACGTCGGGTGCAGAGGGACAAGTCGGGGGTGAACGACCACCACCGACACTCGAGACCCTCAACTCCAATCCTTGCATTATCACCCAAAATAAATATATATATAAATAAAAAGGAGTAACAATCATTCGGAAGAGTCTAAGGTTTTGAGGGGTGTCTGTGTGACCACCCTCACAAAGAACCACAAACCTTTGAAGAGGAGACAATTCTGAGGGAAGACCATTTCTTAGGTAAACGTTACACCCTCTGGACCCAAGTCGGGGACTCAACCCTTCTAGGGGATCTCTTCCCTTTTCGATAGGTAAAGTCATAAAAACGGTTCTCTTAGGGTACCTGATATATCAGGTTCCCCCACGTTTATCAGCCTGTGCTGACTCGCTTAAAGTGAAAGGAAGGGAAGGGAAGTGGAGTGAAGTGGAGTGAAGTGAAGTGAAGTACAGGTCCCTGACTAGAGACCGGGATGGAGAAAAGAGTCCAAAGTAGAAAATATAAAACAGGATGTAGGAAAGATTCTGTTACCCGACGGAAAGACCCACGGGTAACAGTCTTCAACAAAACACCTTAAACGAGTCGTAAGTTTATAAGAAAGCAACTTAAACACTCCCTCTTTCACCGGAGAGACAGGATAAG
Organism: Capra ibex; assembly: GCA_006410555.1. Taxonomy (NCBI): domain Eukaryota; kingdom Metazoa; phylum Chordata; class Mammalia; order Artiodactyla; family Bovidae; genus Capra; species Capra ibex. The sequence continues at coordinate 6,086 of SJYO01022443.1, read as the reverse complement.
GAGGTGGTAAAATCCTGGCGGGGTGGCATAACCATGAAAATTTTAAGAAAGATTGGATTGGGGTACAGGTTCCTCCTCACCGACGTACCCGTGTCCTCCCGGTTCTCCTCGATGAGGTGCAAGTTCCAGTCCTCCCCACCGACACTCTTCTATGGGGAGCGAGTTCCTTTCCTCGTTACCGACGTGAAAAGATCTTGTCGGTACTTCTTTATGGGGTGTAGGTTCCATTCTCTTTGGGTTCATTCTACTATCCACAAAGTTCTCCGTAGTCACCCGTTGGTATTAGTGTCTTTTGATCAGTTAGATTAGTGTGTCTGGTGTCGGAACAGATTGAGTTACTTTGATTCCGTACGACACACAGACTGTCTTGCACCAGGTACCTATTACCTTACCGTTTGAAAAAGTCATAAGAACGGCACTCTTGGGGTACTTGTCATACTTTTCTGTTTTACTATCCTATTACTCTCTCCTTGAGGGGTCCAGACATCCACGGGTTATACAATGACCTCTAGTCACTTCTTTACTGAGGTCTTTCTTACTTCCCTACCTCGGTTTCGTTTTTGTTATGTGTCAACACCTACACTGAGCACTATCTTCGTTTCAGACTACGACGTTTCTCGTTATAACGTATCCTTGGACCTTACAAGCCAAGTACTTAGTTCCTTTTAACCTTCACCAGTTTGGTCTCTACCGGTCTCACTTGCAACTGTGAGATCCTTAGTCGCTTGATTTTACCTGATCTTACCCACTTAAATTGAGTCCACTGGTAATATAGATGATGACTCCCGTCCTTAGGGAATCTTCTTTACCTCATCGGTAGTACCAGTTGCTTTCTCAGACTTTACGTCATGAAGCTTTGTTAGAGTTTTTGTTGTCTTACTAGAGACAAGCAAAGGTTCCGTTGGGTAAGTTATAGTATCATTAGGTTTAGATACGGTTTAGTCATTACGACTTCTTCGACTTCAAGTTACCAAGATACTTCTGGATGTTCTGTAAAATCTTGATTGTGGTGTTTTGTCTACAGGAAAAGTAATTTCCCCTGACCTTACGTTTTCATCCTTCAGTCCTTTGTGGACCTCATAGTCCGGTTAAACCGGAACCTCATGTCTTACTTTATCCCGTTTCCGATTATCTCAAAACGGTTCTCTTGTGTGACCAGTATGTTTGTGGGAGAAGGTTGTTGTACTCTTTTCTGATATGTGTACCTGTAGTGGTTTACCAGTTGTAGTTTTAGTCTAACTAATATAAGGAACGTCGGTTTCCTCTTCGAGATATGTCAGTCGTTTTTGTTCCGGTCTTCGACTGACACCGAGTCTAATACTTGAGAAATAATGGTTTAAGTCTGAATTTAATTTCTTTCATCCCTTTGGGTGATCTGGTAAGTCAAGTCAAGTCAAGTCAAGTCAGTGAGTCAGTCCATACTGGATTTAGTTTAAGGAATACTAAATGTCACCCTCACTCTTTATCTAATTTCCCGGATCTAGACTATCTATCTCACGGATTATTTGATACATTATTCCAAACATTGTAACATGTCCTCTAACCATAATTCTGGTAGGGGTACCCTTTCTTTACGTTTTCTCGTTTTACCGATAGACCCCTCCGGAACTTTTATCGACACTTTTCTTCTCTTCACTTTTCGTTTCCGTTTTCCTTTCGATATTCATAGACTTACGTCTCAAGGTTTCTTATCGTTCTTCTCTATTTTTCCGGAAGGAGTCGCTAGTTACGTTTCTTTATCTCCTTTTCCTGTCTACCCTTTCTGATCTCTAGAGAAGTTCTTTTAATCTCCATGGTTCCCTTGTAAAGTACGTTTCTACCCGAGTTATTTCCCGTCTTTACTTGGATTGTCTTCGTCTTCTATAATTCTCCACCGTTCTTATGTGTCTTGATATGTTTTTTCTAGAAGAATTAGTTCTATTAGTACTACCACACTAGTTGGTGGATGTCGGTCCGTAGGACCTTATACTTCAGTTTACCCGGAATCTTTCGTGTTGATACTCGTTTCGATCAACTCCACTACCTTAATGTCATCTCGATAAAGTTAAGGACCTTCTCCTACTACACTTTCACGACGTGAGTTATACGGTCCTTTAGACCTTTTGAGTGGTTACCCATGTTTTGACCTTTTTCCAGTTAAAAGTAAGGTTAGGGTTTCCTTCCGTTACGGTTTCTTACGAGTTTGATGGCGTGTCAACGTGAGTAGAGTGTACGATCATTTCACTACGAGTTTTAAGAGGTTCGGTCCAAAATCATTATACACTTGGCACTTGAAGGTCTACAAGTTCGACCAAAATCTTTTCCTTCTTCTTGGTCTCTAGTTTAACGGTTGTAGACGTCCTAGTACCTTTTTCCTTCTCTGAAGGTCTCTTTGTAGATAAAGACTAAATAACTGATACGGTTTCGGAAACTGACACACCTAGTGTTATTTGACACCTTTTAAGACTTTCTCTACGCTTATGGTCTAGTGGACTGGACGTAGAACTCTTTGGACATACGTCCAGTCCTTGTTTGTCAATCTTTACCTGTACCTTGTTGTCTGACCAAGGTCTATCCTTTTTCTCATATAGTTCCGACATATAACAGTAGGACGAATAAATTGAATATACGTGTCATGTAGTACTCTTTGCGACCCAACCTTCTTTGTGTTCGACCTTAGTTCTAACGGTCCTCTTTATAGTTATTGGAGTCTATACGTCTACTGTGGTTGTAATACCGTCTTTGACTTCTCCTCAATTATTCGGAGATCTACTTTCACTTTCTCCTCTCACTTTTTCAACCGAATTTCGAGTTGTAAGTCTTTTACTTTTAGTACCGTAGGCCAGGGTAGTGAAGTACCCTTTATCTACCCCGTTGTCATCTTCGTGACAGTCTGTAAAAAAAACAACAACAAAACAAAAACCGAGGGTATAGTGACGTCTACCACTGACGTTGGTACTGTAATTTTCTGCAAATGAGCAACCTTCTTTTCAATACTGGTTAGATCTATCATATAAGTTTTCGTCTCTGTAATGAAACGGGTGATTCCAGGTAGATCATGTCCGATACCAAAAAGGACACCAGTATATACCTACAATCTCAACCTGACACTTCTTCCGACTCACGACTTCTTGACTACGAAAACTTGACACACAACCTCTTCTGAGAACTCTCAGGGAACCTGACGTTCCTCTAGGTTGGTCAAGTGAGACTTCTAGTTGGGACCCTAAAGAAACCTTCCTTACTACGATTTCGACTTCGAGGTCATGAAACCGGCGGAGTACTCTTCTCAACTGAGTAACCTTTTCTGAGACTACGACCCTCCCTAACCTCCGTCCTCTTCCCCTGCTGGTTCCTACTCTACACACCTACCGTAGTGCCTGAGTTACCTGCACTCAGACTCACTTGAGGCCTTCTACCACGACCTGTCCCTCCGGACCGCACGACGCTAAGTACCCTAGCGTTTCTCAGCCTGTACTGACTCGTTAACTTTACTTGACTTGACTTGACTTGACTTGACTAATTTGAGATACAAATTGAAAAACTTCTTGATGATCTGACAAAAGGTTTCACAGACGTTTTAAAATATGAGGATGGTAAAATACGCACTGCTCAGGTTGAAGTAGTGTAGGAGTGGTCTTGTAAATAACAGGTACAAAAACTAAGGTCTGTAGGAGCTCCTGACAGATCGACATTAAAATCAAAAGTATAGGGATTTTTGTTTACTACAACTCTCAAAAATTAGTTAACTCAGCCTGTGTTGTATCGTTGACTTGTCGTTGTAATTTACATTAAGGACTATTGTGTCCTAATATAGGCGGAAACAAAAGATATACAGTATCACTTTCAACGAGTTAGTACAGACTGAGAAACATTGAGGTCCTTCAGAGGTGTGGTCTTATGACCTCACCGATCGGTAAGGGAAGAGGTCCCCCAGAAGAGTTTGGTCCCTAGTTTGGGTCTAGAGGACGTAACATACACCTAAAAAATGTCGACTAGGAAGAAAACAAAATTTATCTAGTAAAGATTACGTGAGACAATTTGAAAGAGTAAAGAAAATGATTTAGAACCTCAATAAAAGAGTCACCAACACGACCCCTTATGTTAAGTTTAGAAGACGGAATGGAGACCTCACAGAGGGGAGGGAACGGGGTGGGGTCGGGGTCCAGTCCTTAGTACCCACCCTTAGTGACCCAGACTCCGATGCCGTTTCCGTCTCTCACACCCACTTCCCTGTTCTGACCCAGGACGAACGTCTCGTTCCTAGGACCTCCTTCCCCACTTAAGGTACCCCACCTCACTTTCTTCACCTCTTTCGTCTTACACCAGATGGACCCTTTCCTACCTCCCGGGCAGGTTGCTCACTGTCCCGGACGGACTTCCTACGGGGACACGGATCGGGAGAAGAGACACTGGAATCCCTATCCGGGACGGGAGGACGTGGGGACTCGGGACACGTGTCAAATCTCGACGTAGGGAACCTCTGGGTCCTCTACCTTCTTAACAGGACTCGTTAGTCTCTATGTGTACTCTTCGATCCCACTCCCCGTCCCTTTACGGGACGTCCGACACGGGTTATTGCGACTCCCGGAGGTCTCTGTCCCATACACGAACCGAGACGTAGTTTCTCCGTGTCAAGATCCTTGTAGTTCATGTCTACTACCTCTACCCTCGTTGAAAAAAGTTTGGTATACCTACGTCGTCGACTCCCGTCGGTGGGTAACGGACCGTGTCCGTGCCTCAGACCTCCCGTGCCCACCCGTCACCAAACCGGGACAAGTTGGGCTCCGATACGACGGACAGCCTCGGTAGGGGTCCGGAGGGGGACCCTGGTTAGGACGGGGTCCTTCCCGGGATGTCCGGGGTCCTACGACACCAGTCTTCGTAGAGGAGTCAGTTCGAGTCGGGTCGTCCCTCTTGAGGGGGGAGTTGACGACAGAAGAACATCAGAGTGGAATGGGGTATGGGTCACAAGGGTCCGGGGAGGTTGATGTTCTGATACGGTCCGGGGAGAACCGGGGAAGGAACCGGAGATGACACCTCGGACTGAGGGTTCTACCCACCCTACGTCCACCCCCGGTCTCAGAAGGGACACACGATCAATCCCGTGTGGACATGGTGGAGTGGGACCCGGGGGTCTCTCGGGTTCTTGGTCAGTGATGTAGGACACCGGCCTCCCGTCGACCTCGGACTCTATTGTCCGGTCCCTCCTGTGTTCTGGGAGTTCCAGTGTTAGCCCCAAGTCTTGGGTATAGATGAGAGGGGGTCGACTGTACGCGACACGACCGACCTCGTCCCCGAGTCCATCCACTTGACTTACGGACAGAGTCAAGGTGGACTCGGGAGACGACGAGAGAAGTAAGGGTAAAAGGCAAAAGACGTCCTGGACCAGAAGGAGTGAAAAGGAGTGTGAATGTACCCCGTCAGAACACCTTTTGTTCGAACGGGACGGACCCTCGTTAGACCCATACACGTGTCATATTTCGTGTTCTCCTGTGTGTTTTCCCAAGACTTCTACCCCTCCCACTTTAGTGTCCCCTACGACCTCTCTGTGGGGTTGTGGAAGGGGTCTTCTCCGTCGTGGTTCTGACCGACCTCCGTTCACCGACCGGTGTTGTTCCGGAACGGCCCCTCTTCCGTGCTCGTATTCCGGTCCCCGGTGGTGGGGGAATAGTGTTGATTGTTACACGGGACGTCGGGAGTTGACGTAAAGACCTAACAGTGATGATCGGTGCACGGAGGTCGGTCAGGACACCGACACAAAGGTCCCGGACTCGGTACACTACACACCGGGACCAGACCTTAGGAACACTGAGACTCCTCCTCGACCCCGTGAAACCTGTTCAGAGATTGGGAGGACACGGGTGATATGAGTTATCATCGTTTTCCCAGGACTGTCACGGGTGTAGGGGGGTCCCTAGGAGACTCCTGAGTTTGTCACTGACACCCGGGTTCCCCAGTCGGGTACAGTACCACGTCTAAATCACGAGTCTCTACGTTCGAGAACACCCACCCCGACTGAGAGGAGGGTCCGAGATTTAGAAAGTCGTGAATTCATCACCATGTCCTGTTAATCATGGTCCAAAGACACCAGGGAATAAACTGGT
>SJYO01022430.1:0-10000 GCA_006410555.1 Capra ibex | reverse complement strand
TCTCAGTAACCAAGAACCCCGGAGAAAGAACTGTCTCGTTTCTTAATATACACATGAAGGATAGGACACAAACAAATATATAGATCTTTATAAAATCTACCATTACTAAAGTACCTATACTATGGTTTTTGTCTCCGTTTTTTTTTTTTTCTTTTGTCTATTTAACCTGGAGTAGTTTAATTTTTCTCTTTTACAGACACGTAGTTTCTTGTGTTAGTTCCTTCGATGGTATACTATGTCGCTGAGGTGAAGACTCACATAAAAGTTTTCTTTTACTTTTATCCTATAGTCTTTCTATAAAAGTGAGGATGTAAATAACGTAGTAACAAGTGTTATAGGTTTTACACCTATGTTGGATTCACAGGCAGTCACCTACTTACCTATTTCTACACACTGTGTAAGTTATATGTCGGTACACTCTCTTTCTTTAGAACGGTAAACGTTGTTGAACCTTCCTCGAACTCCCGCAATACGATTCATTTTATTCACTCTGTCTTTTTCTATTTATGGCCAACAACAGTGAATGTACACCTTAGGATTTTCCTGTTTGGTCCTAAAGGGACCGTCAGGTCACCGATTCTGAGACACGAAGGTTACGTTCCTCGTACCTAAACTAGGGACCAACCTCTTGATTCTAGGGTGTACGACTCGTCGTTCCGGTTTGTAATTTTTTTATTTATTTATTTTTATTTAAATTCTTCATTTTTCCTGTTTGTCTCTTTACCTCTGTTCTCACCACGAATGGTTCTTAATCCCCTACCCCTTTATCCGTCTCTAACAAGTGTCCCATGATCGGGGGTGAATATTATGATTGTTCAAAACTTTAGGTCACATGTCGTCCTACGAATATCGAGTGTTAAGACATAGTTTATGAACTGACAACGATCCTCTCATCTTGAAGATGCAAGAGTGGTGTTTTTTCTTTCTTTCTTTCTTTCTTTCCACTGTCCTACCTCCACCATTGATTATGATACAGTCATTAGTAAAGTGGTAAATATTTACATAGTATAGTTGTACAGTTCTAAAAACGAACTTGAGGTAGGGAGGAACGATCACTCCGAAGACAAGATCACCTCATTTGGATTGACGTCACCACCACAGTAAGTGGGTACACTGCGAAGCTCTAAACTCGTTCTTTGTCAAGAGTCACACTCGTTTTAAAATTTGTAGGGAATCCTGTACGACAGTTAAGACCGAGGTCACGTCGTAGGGTATATTGTGAGACCTTTGGTCAGACGTCTAGTCTTAGGAAAAGACGAACAAAAAAAAATTTTATATATTTAAATAAATAAAATTAACCTCTGCTTAATGAAATGTTATAACATAACCAAAACGATATGTAGTTGTACTTAGGCGGTGTCCATATGTGCACAAGGGGTAGGACTTGCGGGGAGGGTGGAGGGAGGGGCATGGTAGGGAGAACCCAGTAGGGTCAAAGACGAACAAAATCACAAAATTTCAACCGTAGACATGTAACAGTCTGAAAAATTTAAAGTTTAAGGGAATGGAGGGGACTGACTTGTAGTCATTATGGACTACCCTGACCTCCTGTGTACGTCCAATTCTCAACGAAAGGACCAAGTTTCTAAACAAGGAGTCTTTCACAGTGGAGAGAGGGGTGTACGTTTGTCTCTTGTTACACTCAGGTAAAGGGTCGAAACTGTTAATGGCGGTGTGTCAGTTCTCATCATTTGTGGTGTACTGTCTCCTTATACATTGTCTCGTCTTCTGTATCCAATTCTGACAGATTGTCATAGAGGTATCACAAGACGAGAGGATTTCAGGATAAGATTTAAAGCGTGGACCAGATACCGGGAGTTCACAGAACACAGAAACTTCACTTGAACTTTGTGTAAACTAATTAGGAAGTGTTTCACTATTTAATGAGAACCAAGGTCAATAGACTTACTTCTCGAAGTCTCGAAGTCTCTCTCTGGGTGGACGGGACCTAATCTCGGTTCCGGAGGGACGGGTCCCCAGTCCTCGGTCTTCGAAAGGGTTTCTCTACTCGTATATACAACGTTATAGACATCTCTTTTATTTGTCTCTAGAAGTAAGAATTCCATCTCCTAGGAGTTAAGATCCAGTGAAACGAGACTGGTACCCGAAGGGTCCGGTAAAACGGTCGAGATCCNTCAGGATAAGATTTAAAGCGTGGACCAGATACCGGGAGTTCACAGAACATATAAAAGTAGTGAACTTGACAGAAACTTCACTTGAACTTTGTGTAAACTAATTAGGAAGTGTTTCACTATTTAATGAGAACCAAGGTCAATAGACTTACTTCTCGAAGTCTCGAAGTCTCTCTCTGGGTGGACGGGACCTAATCTCGGTTCCGGAGGGACGGGTCCCCAGTCCTCGGTCTTCGAAAGGGTTTCTCTACTCGTATATACAACGTTATAGACATCTCTATTATTTGTCTCTAGAAGTAAGAATTCCATCTCCTAGGAGTTAAGATCCAGTGAAACGAGACTGGTACCCGAAGGGTCCGGTAAAGCGGTCGAGATCCGAACTTGGGTTTCAGGTCCAAATGTCTCCAGTCCTGTTCCCGGTGAGATGGGGATGAGGTAGACATAGACCCAGAATGGGTCAGAGGGAGGTGTTTTGGGAAAAACGGTTGGGGACGGTCGAGCCTCCCCGACGTGCCTCTCGACCGAGAGGTCCCATTCTAGAACTCCTGTGGGAAAAGGGGGAGACCCTTGACCTCTTTACTAGAGATTGCACCATTGAGGTACAGAGGGTTACTGAAAATCGTCAACGAGGACACCACTCATTTGCGGTCACAGACGTCTTCGACACGACTTGACTCTCACCGACATTAAATAAAGGATCTTGAGGTGACGAAAGAACATCCTCAGGTACTTTAACAGGAAATTCCACTCGTTTCATGGTACTATAAGGTTATCGACACTTGAATTGAGTCACCTGTCGGTCTCACAGGACGTCACACACCTCGAGTTCTCATTTCAGGTCTCCCTATTTCTCCCTGAGCACCAACGGTGTTGGATCAAACTACAAATTTTAATACAACCGGTGAGTCGTACGTCCTAGGATCAAGGGGTTGGTCCCTAGTTTGGGTGCCGGGGACGTCACCTTCGTCTCGTAGGATTGGTGACCTGGCACTCCCTTCTCGGATGTTATAAGAATTGGTCCTACGGAGTTTTAACAGTTACAGTACTCTCCTTTTTTTTTTTTTTTCTCCTTTCAGACTCTTTGACAGGGACGTTGCTTTTTAAATTCCTTTATACTGTCGATGTATCTGACACCATACGACCTACATTTTACTGGGAGATTCTTTTTTCTTGTACTCAATTTTTGATTGATATTTTTATATTTCGATTAATGACAATATGATAAGTCAAGTTAAGTAAACGAGTCAGCACAGGTTGAGAAACGCTGGGGTACCTGACGTCATGCGGTTGAGGACCCCAAATGGGTTTGAGTAAAGGTAACTCAGCCACTACTGTAGATTGGTAGAGTAGGAGACAGCAGGGGAAGAGGAGAACGGAGTTGGAAAGGGTTGTAGTCCCAGAAATTTACACAGTCGAGAAGCACAGTCGACCGGTTTTATAACCTCAAAGTCGAAGTTATAGTCAGGAAGGTTACTTGTGAGTCTATAATTTATTTAATTTGGAATTATAATTCATTTAGCTAGTTAATTCATTGATTTAATTAGTATTTGTAATTTATACTTATGTAATTTCTGTTTTAATAATACTTATATTATGTTTTTATTTTAAAATTTAGACAGACAGAGTCTCTTTCATACCGGATGTTCCTGTTTTTATAAATGTTAAATCGGTAAATGGCCCTTTTAAACGACTAGGGACCACATTTCGTTTCATCGTACTTGTATGACTCCCTAAATATTGTACCTATCTTCGTTTTTGGGGTCCAGATCTAAACATTGGGACACCACCTTCTGAGTTATTGTCGTACCATCTGTGGATTTTAAAACTCCCTCCCGCAAAAAAGAGAGACACTTCTGTTTTTTAAACACTCTTCACTGACAACACGATAAAAACATAATGGAGTGGCGAACCACTAGATCCACTTAGGTAAGTTCCCTTCATGTACTGTCTCCCTCCTTTGATTTATGGGGATGAGTCTCACTCTCCTGGTCTTCCTCTCGGAGGATCAGTGGTTTCTCACTCCCGTCTCTCACCTCTTCTCGTTTATACTCGTTCCCTAAGGTCGTACAACATCCTTGAGGACTCAAACTGGACTCGACACGTACATCCTTAAAGTGGGATCCGTCTTATGGTTTTCGTACCTCTTGACTTGGTAACGGGTTCCCCGTCCGACCCGGGACGTACTAAGTGTCTGTGATACCTAGATTCGTAGTGACGTAGTTGGTGTCGTTTTACGTGTACATAAAGCTCATGTACCCTTTGTAGGTGGTTCTATCTTAGGATATAGGAGTTTTCTGTAACTTTTTTACATTTACTACGTCTCATACAAGAGACTGTTCTTTCCTTACTTTTATCTCAGTTCGTTATACCTTCCTCTTCTTTTAGAGTTTTGTGAACCTTTAATTTGTTGGTAGGTATCCAGTTTCTCTCAGAGTTCCTTCGTCTTTGACGTTATCTTACTTAATTTTCCTTTCACGTTACATAATGTTAAGTACCGTACGTCGATTTAGTCACAATTCTCCCTTTTAATATCGTAAATTACAAATCCAATTCTTTCTTCTTCCTGGAGTTCGTTATTAGACACGAGGGTGGAATCGAATCTTTTTCTTTTCTTTTGAAATGGGTTTCGTTAGATTTTTGTTTGATCTTTGTATCCTCCTTTTTTTTTAGTACCCTTTTTTTTTTTGACCAAGTAACCTTTCTAGTTGTTTTAACTATTTTGAGATCGGTCTATTTGTTTTAGTTTTTTCTCTTCTGTTTACTGATTGTGGTCTTTACTTTATGACTGATATTGATGTTAAGATGTTCGGGATGTGACTTCTGTAACCTTTCTATTTTTCTTTTGTGATTCTTGTTTAGATACATACCATCTATTTAAGTTCTTGAATTTACCTTAACATGTTAAGGAGTTTTAGGTCTTTGATGGGTTGAGTGAGAACTACACATGATGTTGATAAGCTTTTACCTATAGTGTAAAATTTAAAAAGATTTTTCTTTTACACATCTTGGAGTCTTTGAAGTTTTTGAGTTCGTCTTTCACATTCTTGGTTGAAATAGTCTTGAGACTTCTTATCAGTTTTGAAACCTCGTTGAATCGATAGTTCTAACACTCGAGGAGACCCATTCCCAATGACCAGTACGAGACACCAGAACCACAGGTGGTACCAGGAACCGTGAGGCACCCTCTAGTCTTTCACAAACGATCAATTACAGAATGAGTACCGAGGACGTTAGACCAACCTAGTTGAAATAAACCGGGGGTTATGTACGTTGACCTCTTCCGTTACTGTCGGGTGAGGTCATGAGAAGGGACCTTTTAGGGTCCCGGCCTCCTCGGACCATCCGACGTCAGGTACCCCAGCGATTCTTTGCCTGTGCCGACTCACTGAAGTGAAAGTGAAAAGTGAAAGTACGTGACCTCTTCCTTTACCGTTGGGTGAGGTCACAAGAACGGACCTCTTAGGGTCCCTGCCCCGTCGGACCACCCTACGGCAGATACCCCAACGTGTCTCAACTTGTACTGACTTCACTGAATCGTCATCGTGTACGTTGTCCAGTTGTGTTGGTATTTGTGTTTGTCCTCGTCACTGCGTTTGTGTGGAGACGTTTGTAGACATCCTCTCCGCGGACTGTGAATGCAGTGGTTGTCTCTGTCTTGGTAAAATCCGGTATCCATCGAAATTTTTCTAGGGTTTTAGACTAGTGACGGTACTTTCTTGTTTTACTACCGTTCTTTCTCGAGGAGTATCTTACTGTTCGACTCGGGCACAGGAGGTTCAAGACCCTATTGGTTTCACCGTAAATCCTCCGTTACTGGTTGATCCGTGTTATCCTTCCGTTAAATCCAAACCTCCTCATGTTATAAGACTACTGAAGGTCTTCATATTTTGGGTCAGGAAAGGATTTTCCTATCCTACCTACGCGGAAAGGAGACCGTGTAGGTTCTATGTCTGTTGAAACTGAGAAGATTCTTCTATTTGTAAGACCGGGAAGGTACTGTCACATACACAATTTACAGTCATGTGTTCTTTGTTCATGGGAGTGTCAAGCTTAAGGTCCGGACCGGAAGGACAGTGATAATGTCTTTTCACTCACACACTTTGTTCATAAATCATTAAGACAAAGTGAAAACGAATTCAGTTTTCCTGGACTCTGTCACAATCAAATCGTTTAGGTGGGAAGATCGTTGTCTCTCCGGTTCTGTCACTCCACTATCTATGGACTCGTGTTTTTATCCGGATGTTAGTCTCAAGTCTACCTTTATGTTACCACGTGTACTGGTATCCTATCCCTCAGGTATTATGTGTTACTTCTTACTTCTACGAGTTGACCACAAAAGTCGAGGAGTAGTTCTGAAGTACGAAAGGTCCCAAAACCCGGTACTACAACTCGTCAGTGACCTACCTTAAACTGGACTTTCTTATTTCTCTTGTGTCCACTTGACTTACACACTGAATAACTTTGTGGAATTAGAGTTTTACTCGTTTCCTAACAAGAATCTGCCCTCGAATTTACCCGGGAAGAAAACTCTATAAGTATTCATGTAGCGTTTCACTCGTGTAAATTCGGAAGGAGTATGGGCCCCTCCTGTCATATATTCTTTTGTCTAGGTTTAGGGTGAGGGTTTTCCTTGACCCCTCCTACTCTCCTCGGGTCCACACTAGTACAGTGAGACGACGAATTAATAGATGGTGGGTATTTTCTTTTCGAAGGGTCCACCGTGGTCCCCTTTGCCTGGACGGACGGTTACGACCTCTGTATTCTCTACGTCCAAGCTAGGGACCCATCCCTTCTAGAGGACCTCTTCCTTTACCGTTGGGTGAGGTCATAAGAACGGACCTCCTAGGGTACCTGTCTCCTCGGACCTTTTCATGTCAGGGATCCCAGCGTTTCTCAGACTGTGCTGACTTCGTTGAATCACACATTGTATTCCAGGTGTGGGGAAGGAGACTATAAGTCCCAGGGGCATTCAACCTGTGTTTGACGGTATATAAGAGACAAATGTGGTACTAGGGTAAATAACAAAAGGTACAACCTTCTGAAGACAAAGTGACGTCCTTTGTCCCGACTTATAAAAAACAACCCAACATTAGACGAGTTATTTCCTGTCTTTACCATGCCTGGATTGTCTTCGTCTTCTCTAATTCGTCTCCACCGTTCTTATGTGTCTTCTTGACATGTTTTTTCTCGAAGTACTGGGTCTATTAGTGCTACCACACTAGTGAGTGGATCTCGGTCTGTAGCACCTTACACTTCAGTTCACCCGGAATCTTTCGTAGTGATGCTTGTTTCGATCTCCTCCACTACCTTAAGGTCAACTCGATGAAGTGTAGGACTTTCTACTAAGACACTTTCACGACGTGAGTTATACGGTCGTTTAAACCTTTTGAGTCGTCTCCGGTGTCCTGACCTTTTCCAGTCCAAAGTAAGGTTAGGGTTTCTTTCCGTTACGGTTTCTACACGTGTTAACGTGAGTAGAGTGTGTGATCCTTTCATTACGAGTTTCAAGAGGTTCGGTCCGAAGTCGTTATGCACTTGGCACTTGAAGGTCTACAAGTTCGACCAAAATCCTTTCCGTCTCCTTGGTCGCTACTTTAACGGTTGTAGACGACCTAGTACCTTTTTCGTTCTCTCAAGGTCTTTTTGTAGACAACGACGAAATAACTGATACGGTTTCGAAAACTGACACACCTAGTGTTATTTGACACCTTTTAAGAATTTCTCTACCCTTATGGTCTGGTGGACTGACCGGAGAACTCTTTGGATATACGTTCAGTCCTTCGTTGTCAGTCTTGACCTGTACCTTGTTGTCTGACAAAGGTTTATCCTTTTCCTCATGCAGTTCCGACGTATAACAGTGGGACGAATAAATTGAATATACGTCTCATGTAGTACTCTTTACGACCCAACCTTCTTCGTGTTCGACCTTAGTTCTAACGGACCTCTTTATAGTTATTAGAGTCTATACGTCCACTGTGGTGGGAATACCGTCTTTCACTTCTCCTTGATTTTCCGGAGAACTACTTTCACTTTCTCCTCTCACTTTTTTCAACCGAATTTCGACTTGTAAGTCTTTTGATTCTAGTACCGTAGGCCAGGGTAGTGAAGTAGCGTCGATCACTACCCCTTTGTCACCGTTGTCACAGTCTGAAATAAAACCCCCCGAAAGTGTAGTGACTTCTACCTCTAACGTCGGTACTTTAGTTTTCTGCGAAGAGGAACCTTCCTTTCAATACTGGTTGGATCTATTGTATAAGTTTTGGTCTCTGTAATGAAACAGTTGTTTCCAGACAGATCAGTTCCGATACCAAAAGGGTCACCAGTACATACCTACACTCACAACGTGACACTTCTTTCGACTCGTGGCTTCTTAACTACGAAAACTTGACACCACAACCTCTTCTGAGAACTCTCAGGGAACCTGACGTTCCTCCAGGTTGATCAGGTAGACTTTCCTCTAGCCAGGACCCACAAGTAACCTTCCTGACTACGACTTCGACTTTGAGGTTCTGAAAGCGGTGGAGTACGTTTCTCAACTGAGTGACCTTTTCTGGGACAACGACCCTCCCTAATCCCCGTCCTCCTCTTCCCCTGCTGTCTCCTACTCTACCGCCCTACCGTAGTGGCTGAGCTATCTGTACTCAAACTCACTTGAGACCCTCGACCACTACCTGTCCCTCCGGACTGCACGACGTGAACTACCCCAGTGTTTCTCAGCCTGTGCTGACTCGCTGACTTGACTTGACTTGACTTCTCCTGGATTTTCCGGATAACTACTTTCACTTTCTCCTCTCACTTTTTCAACCGAATTTCGAGTTGTCAGTCTTTTGTTTCTAGTAACGTAGACCAGGGTAGTGAGGTACCCTTTATCTACCCCTTTGTCACCTTTGTCACAGTCTGAAATAAAAAACCCAGAGGGTTTAGTGACGTCTACCACTAACGTCGGTACTTTAATTTTCTGTGAATGAGGAACCTTCCTTTCAATACTGGTTGGATCTGTCGTATAATTTTTCATCTCTATGATGAAACGGTCGTTTCCAGGCAGATCAGATCCGGTACCAAAAAGGTCACCAATACATACCTACACTCTAAACCTGACACTTCTTTCGACTCGTGGTTTCTAAACTACGAAAACTTGACACCACGACCTCTTCTGAGAACACTAAGGAAACTTGACGTTCCTCTAGGTTGGTCAGGTACGATTTCCTCTGGTCAGGACCCACAAGTACCCTTCCTGACTACGACTCCGACTTTGAGGTTATGAAACCGGTGGAGTACGCTTCTGAACTGAGTAACCTTTTCTGGGACTACGACCCTCCCTAACCCCCGTCCTCCTCTTCCCCTGCTGTCTCCTACTCTATCGACCTACCGTAGTGGCTGAGCTACGTGTACTCAAACCCACTTGAGGTCCACGACCACTACCTGTCCCTCGGGACTGTGTGACGTTAAGTACCCCAGCGTTCCTAAGCCTGTACTGAACTCGCTGACTTGACTTGACTTAGACACACTGTTCAATCGGTGTCAATCGTCACTAAAGACCGACCAATAAATCCTGTACTAGGTTCACGATAGAAGGAGAGAAGGAATAAAGACGTAGACTCAAGTTCTCTCCTCTTTTGTACTGTTTATGATGAAGTCGATCCACTAGCTCCATTTATAGTTACCACTATTTAGTACAACTATCATACATGGGAACTATACTACACTATTCTTACCGTGAAACAGAGAGACCAGAAGGAGGGGTTTTGAGTAATGGAGTCAACTTATGAAACCTGATTGGGAAGAAAAATACTACTGACCTACAACTAAAAATAATTATGAAGGGACGTAGTTATATCCAGACTAAAAAGAGTGAGTTAGACAATAAA
>SJYO01022389.1:0-33394 GCA_006410555.1 Capra ibex | reverse complement strand
CAACGATAGAGAGCAATCGAGGGAGTCAAACAGGAGTCCCGTAAGTCCGGTTCAGGAATGGGATTCGTGCGTCGGGTTCGGAAGGGCAGGTCCATCACCTACAATCGCAGACCCAATGATGAGGCGACCGTCAACGCGAATTCACGCATAAGAGACAATAATAATAAAAAAGAGAGAGGTCCAATACAACGGGAGACTCTAAGGTTTTGAGGGGTCTCGGGACGGTCACTCTCCCTAAGGACGACAAACCTTTGAAGAAGAGGAAGTACTGAGGGAGGGGTCCTGTCCAGAGGTAAGGATTGGGAAAACGGAGAGAAAAACCGAAAATATAGAACAGGATAGAGGAAACCTTCTCGTACTCGAAGGAAAACCCACGGATCACCGGAGGAGGCCTCAAGTCTTCGACAAAAAACATTCAACGAGTCGTAAGTTTACTAGAAAACTACTTAAACACACCCTCTTTCAACAGAGGGGTAGGATAAAGAGGTAGAATCCTGGTGGGGATTTAACCCTTTAAATAAGGGTCTGTAACAAGGATTACACGACACGAATCAGCCAGTCAACACAGGTTGAGAAACACTGGGGTATCTGACACCGGGGGGTCCGAGGAGAAAGGTATCCCTAAGAGGTCCGTTCTTTCGACCTCACCCAAGGGTACGGGACGTCCCATAGAAAGGTTCGGTCCCTAGTTTGGGTCCAGAGGGTGTGACATGTGTCTAAGAAATGGTCGACTCGGTGGTCCTTTTGGGTTCGTATGATCTCACCCATCGGAAAGGGAAGAGGTCACCTATAAGGACTGGGTCCTCGGATTGGTCCCAGAGGACGTAACGTCCACTTAAGAAATGGTTGACTCGATAGTCCCTTATATCTCTCAAGAATTCGGACTTCGGAAACCAAATGACCAGAGACTTGACCGGACACGGGGAGAGACTGTTACTGGTCCTCGACAGAACTGTGGTAGACTTTATCACACGAATCTAGGTTTACTTTGTGCAAATTCAACCGGAGGTGGCGAACCAACCGAACGTATCAGAGTAGAGGAGTCCTCCGACTAAGGTTCGGTGAAAAAGTTTAACGACCGTAAGTTGGAAGTCTCCACCAATCGAAAGAGGTGGATATCCAAAGACTAAATAACCCGAGAGTTAGTGGTTTACAAAGTCCAGAGTCCGTCTCTCGTAGTAACAATCTTCTAGACGTAGGGAAGGGTCGAGACGAACCTCTGGTGGCCGAAACGGACTCAAGGAGAAAGAAAACATCCTGAAGAGACTTTCATCTTTCTGGTAGTTGTGTAGGGGTTGTAAAACCAAGCAAGATAGTGAAGGAGGTTGTGAAGTCGAAACCTGTCGGACAGCAGGTGGAGGGTTTCAGGACACCCCTCATCGACGAAATAGTTGGCACGATTCTTATGTCGTGTATGTTGTTTGACGTAGGTAAATTTAACACATGGAACCACTAATGTTGCTTGACGTAGGTAAATTTAACATAAGGAACCACTAAAGTCTTTTAGCACAGACGGGTACGTCGGTCGTGGTCTCATTGTATGTCTTACAAGAGTAGTAGGGACACAACAGGAAAGGGTAGTGTGGGTTGGACGTCGTCGGATCTCCACAAAGTGAGATCTATACAAACGTAAAATACATTTACCTAGTAGGTTACACACAGACTTATACATGAAACTTATTTTCATCACACTTGTAAACACAGGTTCAAAATCACCCCTGTATGTCAAAAGGGAGTATCCAGTCAATCATTTCTCAGACGGACGTTACGTGTTCGGGGACCAAAAGTTACGATGACGTTTCAACTGCTATTTCACCTTCGTGATTGTCTAAAATAAAAGAACCCGAGGTTTTCGTGACACCTACCACTGACGTCGGTACTCTAATTTTCCGGGAACGAGGTACCTTTCATTCGATACTATTTTGATCTGTCATATAATTTTCCGTCTCTGGAGTGAAATGGTTGTTTCTAGACATATCAGTTTTGATACAAAAAAGGTCGTCAGTACATGTCTACATTCACACCCTGATATCACTTCCGACTCACGGTTTCTTGACTGTACAAACTTGACACCACAACCTCTTCTGAGAACCCTCAAGAAACCTGTCGTTCCTCTAGTTTGGTCAATTAGGATTTCCTTTAGTTGGGATTTCTATGTAACCTTCCAAACTACGACTTTGAATCCGAGATTATGAAACCGGTGGACTACGCTTGTCTGCTGGGTAACCTTTTCAACGACTACGACCGTTTCTAACTCCCGTCCTCCTCTTCCCCGACTGTCTCCTACTCCACCAATCCACCTTAGTGACTGTGTTACCTGTACTCATACTCGTTAAGACCCTCTACCACTTCCTAAGCCTTCGTACCGCACGAAGTAAGGTACCCTAGGGTCTCAGCCTGTGTTGAGTCGCTAACTTGTTGTTGTCAGGAGATGATGTTATCCTTGTGTCTTGACCGGAGAAAAAAGAAGCAATGATTTAAGACCTGTGACTTGGTTGTCCATATACTCCTCCTCCCTACAAAAGAGAAAAACAACCTACCATTTCCTACCCGGGCGGGGTTCCCTAGAGAGTCACTGAAAAGTTTGGTCACGAATGTTACCCTTTGTGGAAAAGATTTATATCAAGTAAAATACAGAAAAAAAAAGGGTTATTTTTCAATAAGTAAAGAATGATAACTAAACATTCTCTAAAACTAACCTCTTCCGTTACCGCTGGGTGAGGTCATGAGAAGGGACCTTTTAGGGTACCTCCCTCCTCCTCGGACCATCCGACGTCAGGTACCCCAGTACTTCTCAGCCGGTGTTGACTCGCTGAAGTGAAAGTGAAAAGTGAAAGTACGTAACCTCTTCCTTTACCGTTTGGTAAGGAAACAAGAACGGACCTCTTAGGGTCCCTGCCCCCTCGGACCACCCGACGGTAGATACCCCAACGTGTCTCAGTCTGTGTTGACTTCGCTGAATCGTCGTCACCGTCGTCGTTCTCTAGAACTATATTAAGATTTGTCTTCAAAAAATAACCTATATACTGAACGTTCAAAAAAGAAGGTCAAAACCCAACAGAAAAGTGGATAGAACTTTCGCAGAAAACTTCGTGTTTTCAAAATGTAAAACTACCTTCAGGTTAATTAAATGAGAAAAACAACACACACGAAAATCACAGTATGATTCTTAAGTAACTGTTTAGGTTCCATCATTTCAAAATACGAGTACAAAAGAAGAACTGAAAAGAAAAGAAACCGAGAATGCAAATCCAGAAATAGTTAACACTCAAATAAAAACATATACTATATTTCGTTCCCAGGTTAAAATAAGGAAACAAACACCGATAACAACAGGGTCGTAGTAAACACTTTCTGAGAACAAAAGGATGACTTAACAGAACCGTAGGAACAACTTTTGAGGTGACTGATTTATATATTCATATACTTTGTATAACTGAGATAGAGGGAGTACTTTACGACGGTTCCTGTTTTTCTTGTCGTTTCGTTAAACAAAAAGAAAATTTGCAAAGAAATTTAGGGACGGAAGGGACACCCAACCTTCTGTGACCTCTTTCCTTTTGTAAAGAGGAAGGGTTCCCTTTGATGTAGCAAACAAAGTTGGATCATGAAGTTTCTTAACGGGAGAGTTCAAGGATCCTCAGGGACTTCCAGGAACTATAAGTAAGAAGATTGTCGTGAGGGTTTGAGAGGAACGATGGAAGTGGACGGAGTACGGGTGTCTAAAACGAGAGGACGAAGTCACCAAGTTCCGAGGTCACCAGAGAACCCAAGTAAGAGTCTTAGAAGGATCACTTTCCACTCACTTGTCCTGTTGACCAAAGGTGGTCACCGGAACTCTGGTCCATCTCTCCGACCTACGTGTAGACCGATACTCTTCCACTCAGAACCGTCAAAAAAGGTCGGGACCTTAGTTCTATTTGAAGTAGGGAGAAAAGAACCACCCGACTACTTTACCTCCTCCGGAACCTCATCCTGGCGTCGGTGAAGGACCGTGTGATGTCCTCTCTCTGACTACCCACAACATCCTCATGGTTCTTGTCTTCTGAAAACCATGCCACTACTCCTCGAACCTTCCTTTCGTTCCTTCCGAGACCCCGTCCCCGAAATTGACCGTAGTCCTCACGGTCGGTTACAAAGGAGTCCCTGACGCCTAACTCGTTTGGGGAAGGGACTGTCTCCTCGTCCAACCCCGACCGTGGCTCTTGTCTTCGGGTATATATACCACCCCGAAGACTCGATCGGGACTAGTGGGACACCGTACAACCCCCCGAAACCCAAGAGAAAGCCCAACAGTCCCGACACTCGTTCTCGTCAGAACACGAAGGACGTGTCGGTCCGTTTGACCCGGAAGGCCTACTGGAACTGGTCCCAAACGGTTCCGACTTGGAGACTCATGGTAACGTCGTTATTCCGGGACTTCCGTTGGTGCACTTTTCGTGTCCCACCTTCTCTCTCAGACTTCGTTTCGACCGGTACGTAGGTTCTCCCCGGAGTTGTCCCACAGACCTAGAGGACCATAAGAGGACACTCTCCAGGGTTCACGTCGACACAGACACTCGTCGACTGAGGAGACTGGTCCACGTACCTGACGTAGTAAAGTTCGGGTCCACTGTGTTATTCTGAACATCAGCTCATCTGAACTGTGACCCCTGAGTTGTCCATCCACGGTCCTGTCTGTGGGCGCCACAACTCCGATCAAGACCGTTGAGAAAGTAGGAGAAAGACATCCTAAGACAATGGAAAGTTTGGAAGCCACCCCCTCTGTATTTCACATGTGGTCTCGGGTCCACAGTCCCCCGGTGACCGAGTCGACTGAAAGTCCGAGGTCTCTAAAGGGGAAAGGTGTAGCAGGTACCTCCCTCGTCCGGATAACCACCGAAGAAAAACGAGGTGACGTCAATGTTGATAGTCAGAAGAGACGAAGCACCTCCTCGAAATAATACTACAGAAGAATGTCAACAAACACGAAGATTTCGAAAAGAGATATGTTCGTGTGTCCTCCGTCCCATACCCGTCGTCCGACATACTTTTAGGTGTTTAAATTTATGGTACCGATAAAATTGGTCATGATATGTATGTGTGTGTGTGTGTGTGTGTGTGTGTGTGTGTGTGTGAGAAAGTACGACAAAGAGTAAAAAATCATAATACTTTTTACGGTTTTACTTATAGGATGATAACAAATAGGCGTGATCTAAAAGATCCTCTCCTCAACAACCCTATTTCTCATTCGGGGAAATTTCTCAAACTATGTATAATTGTTTAACGGGGGGTTTTTCAAGGTAGTTAAGTGTAGAATTGGTTAACACATACTTTCACTAGTAAAAGTATGTAGGGTGACGTTTACCTTATTTAAGTTAGAACATGTACAAATTGGTAGATCAGTGAGTTCTAGAATTAGTGAGTTCTAGATCAGTGAGTGTAGAATTATGTTCAGGTAAAAGGAAAACTAAAATTACATTAACTTGTTATACATCCCGTAAACCGGTTACCATAGAGAAGAAACTCTTCACGGGAAGTATAACAAATGGTCACAAGATAAACCCTGTCAATATAAAAAGTATGACTACCCATTCACGAGAAATGTACAATTTTTATACCTTAGAACCAGTATTAACCTTTTGTGTAATGGAGGTGTAAGGAAGTAACATAGAAACATGTACCAGAAAAAGATAGATGTTCAATTTCGTTAAATTTCAATTTACTAAATTCACTAGAAAAAAAGTAATATGACAGACTTTAAACAAAGGTTGGTTGTCGGAACGGGTAATATTTTAATACTTTTGTAAGTAAGTTTTATTGGAGATCCAGAAGTGTAAAAAATTAGATAACCCTTACATAAACCACTCTTTACTGTAGACTTAGATCGTAATAAAAGAGAGGTTTCACAACCAGTCGACAGGGTTAAGCCATCCGAGGGACCTCCCTGTACCTCCTTAAGTATCATAACTTCAATCCCCGTCTTAATGTTTCGTGGTCCTTCAACCCCTTGGTACGTCAATGGATACTTAAAAACCTACTCTCAAAGGTAAATACGGTTTTTACGACAACTCTAAAACTACTCCTAACGTAACAGACATCTAGTGAAACACTCATGACAGTTGAATTGTTACAATTTAGAAGGTTAGGTACATGTACCTTTTGCAAAGGTAAATTGAAGTCAAGTCAAGTCAGAGACCCAACACAGGTTGAGTAACGTTGTGGTACCTGACGTCTTACGGTCCGGAGGGACAGGTAGTGTCTGTGGGAACCAAAGGGGTTTGAGTACAGGTAACAGGGTTGTTAGAACTAAGGTCGAACACGAAGTAGGTCGTGTCACAAAGAGTACTCCATGAGACGTATATTCACTTTTATCGTCCCACTGTTATATGTCGGAACTGTATGAGCAAAGGACTAAACCAAAGTCAGACACCAAGGTACAGGTCAAGACTGACAACGAAGGACTGGACGTATGTCTAAAGATTTCTCCGTCCAGTCCAAGAGACCACAAGGGTGGAGAAAGTCATGAAGGGTGTCAAAAAACAGTAGGTGTTCCAGTTTTAGAAACCGTCTCAGTTATTTCTTCTTTATCTACACAGAGACATTAAGAGAAAATTTGAGAAAGTTACTAAGCCACCTACAACCGTTAAACTAAAGACCAAGGACACGGAAAAGATTTTGGTCGAACTTATAGATCTTCAAGTGTCAAGTACATAACGACTTCGGACCGAACCTCTTAAAACTCTGTAAAATCTTTATTGTGGGGTTTTTCTACAGGAAAAGTAATGTCCCTTGACCTTACATTTTCATCCTTCAGTTCTTTGTGGACCTCATTGTCCGTTTAAACCAGAACCTTATGTCTTACTTCGTCCCGTGTCCGATTATCTCAAATCGGTTCTCTTGTGTGACCAGTATCGTTTGTGGGAGAAGGTTGTTATGTGCTCTTCTGAGATGTGTACCTGTAGTGGTCTACCGGTTGTGACTTTAGTTAGTTAATATAAGAAATGTTTCTACCTCTTCAGATATGTCAGTCGTTTTTGTTCTGGTCCTCGACTGACACCGAGTCTAGTACTTGGGGAATAATGGTTTAAGTCTTAAGTTTTAACTTCTTTCACCCCTTTTGGTGATCTGGTAAGTCCATACTGACTTTAATTTAGGAATTACTAGTATGTCATCTTCACTGTTTATCTAAGTTCCCTGATCTAGACTATCTCTCTCACGGACTACTTGAGAACTACCTCAAAGTTCTGTAACATGTATTCTGTCTTAAGTCCTGGTAGGGGTTCTTTTTCTTTACGTCTTTTCGTTTTACCGACAGACTTCTCCGGAAGGTTTATCGACACTTTTCTTCTCTTCAATTTCCGTTTCCTCTTTTCCTTTCTATATGGGTAAACTTACGTCTCATGGTTTTTTTATTGTTTCTCTCTATTCTTCGGAAGGAGTCACTGGTCACGTTTCTTTATCTCCTTTTGTTATCTTACCCTTTCTGAGCTCTAGAGAAGGTCCTTTAATCTTTCTGGTTCCCTTGTAAAGTACGTTTCTACCCGTTTTTCTTCAAGTCTTTATCATATCTGGATATGGTATTCAAAAACACACAACGAAAAAGTAAAAGTAAGTAGAGTTACATAAAGGATTAAATAGAGATTAAACAAGAAACTAAGATCCAAAGTTCTGATATAATAATTTAAAGGTGTATAAAAACTTAAAAGTTAAAAAGAAAGACAATGAATACCCAGGTCGAGTATGATACCCACTAAAGTTAGAAAATTTGAAAGGGTTCTGAAAAAACCCGATTGTGTAAAAGATATGACCTCTTATAACGTAAATAAGACGATAACAAACCACCGTCTATGACATATGTATACGATCCAGATCGACCGAAAAATACAACAAGTTCAGGAGAAAAAGAAATGACTAGAAGACAAACCAACAAGATGGGTAATAATTTCCATCTAATAACTTCAGAGGTTGATGGTAACATCTTGCCCATATAGAGGGAAGGTAAGACAGTTACAAACGAAGTTTGTTAAACCCTAAAACGACAATCCACATTTGATACAAGTGTTATTAATAAAGACCAAATACTTAAATAGAAAAATTAGTAAAATACTAGAAACAGAAAAAATTTAAAAAATTAAAAATGAAATAAAATGAAATGTTATGACATAACCAAAACGGTATGTAACTGTACTTAGGTGGTGCCCACATATGTTCGAGGGTTAGGACTTAGGGGGAGGGTGGAGGGTGGGGTATAGTAGAGAGACCTAGTAGGGGTTCGTGGTCGGGGTTCGTAGGACATAGGACATAACTTGAATCTGACCGTGAAACAAAGAATGTACTATCATATGTACAAAGTTACGGTAACAGAGAATACTATGTAAAACTGAATTTCAGATTAAAATAGTCTATAATGATGTCGGTGGGATCTAGAGAAAACTCATAATAAACATACTTTTCGAAAAAGTAGAGGATTGAAAGTTGGATGTACACGAAAAACAAGATTTCTCTCAAAGAACATGTACCATACATCAACCCAGTATAAAAAATCTAGGTAAAAAAGAGTAGAGATTAAAATAAACCTCGACTATTAGGTGAATGTAAATTTCATCAATAACTATTCTCGAAGGAAAGTGGTTAATAGAAAAAGGAACGAATACATAATATAGAAAATGGAGAGTCAAGGAGGTAATGACTGTTTGCACCCAATCTAACCATAAAAGATCTATGGATGGTAGAACTCAGGGAAGAGTAAATAAAGTCACATATACAATAATCACCAAAGGGACCTCTCATGTTACTTATAGAAAATAGTTATAAATCTTCTTAGATCAAACTTCATTGAGTTGATAGCTTCGTTTCAACTGTAATTTAGTTTGATCCTACAAGATTTGGGGAATTTGACAATAACGGTGTCAAATATAGAAAGATGTAACACACGGGTAACCGTGACAAAATATTAGTAACAAAATACGAAAACATAAATTAGTATATACTTTTCTCTCTTAGATATATGACTTTTATGTAATTATGATTGAAAATACAAATGAATACATAAATGAAAACGATTATACGAAATAAAGAGTCGTGTTGAAGTTCAATAACAAATCACAGGAAAGTAGAGTCGGTTTTTTGAGGAAACTCGTGACGAAGATCAAAAGTAGATGATCGTTTCTTAATAAAGTCTAACTTAAATAGTCCCTTACAGAATTAAACAACAAGACAAAACCTCCTTTCAAAACGGTCCACACCTCAAGAGTCCACTGTCCAAAAAGAAAAGAAAGTCTTGAAATTGATACAGTGGGGTAACGGAAGTACCTAAAACTACTATTTGACAGTAAGAATACTCCTAATTAGACATGTTTTTTCAACGAGGACGAAACGACAAAAGTTCCAAGAGAGAAACCGAAAACTATCACACTAGTGTTAGACAGAACCACACCTAGAAAACAAAAATAGGAAAAACTCTAAGTAACTGAAAAAACCTACCTGTCGCAGTAGTAGACGGATAAGATCACAGTTATAAGATTTTAGTCCAAAGTTAGTCAAAACCTCAAGGAGACCTAAAATCTAAACATTCGTGTGTAGTCATACGGATCACCTTAGTGTGGTGTACTCGTAAATCGGAAACACCTAAGACACTGTACCTGAACTTTTCCTCGCTGTCTCTGTGTCCCTGTATTGAAGAATCTATACGGGAATTCATACTGTCCCAGAGTACTCGGAACTCGAGGAGTGACCCTAACACGGAGGTTGTATCTGGTAGTGTCTGTAGAGGACTTTCTGAATAATTGTACGTTCGTCATATCAAACCCTCTAAATATCGACAAATAGTAACTTTCTTTCTGTGTTCATTTCGAGGGCATGGGGTCTCTATTGGTGACAGTCAATCGTAAAACCTCTTGTAGCAAAACACTTAAAAAGACACTTATATTTATGTATTGTATATACAGATACATATGTAGATACTTCCTCGATACAGATTCATGTGTATGTGTGTACACGTGCTTTGTGTGTGTTTCTTAAACAGGATCCCCAGGAGTGGGTCTGAGAAAGGACTGATTTTGTTTTTCCGGGTATCCATAGGTTGCTTACGTGAGGGTCACTGTTGAGTTGACGGGAACGACAGAGGTCGGTGAGAGGGGTTTCGTCCGGAAGGTAAGTAGCGACAGACCAAGAAGAAAGGAGGATCCCTTCGTCCTCACGGACTGACTCCTCCATTCAATGTTCCTCTCGGTGTCGAGCGGGGAAGAGGTAAGACACCACTGGTCTGTCGGGGTGTTTATTCAGTGCAGGAACGATGGGGTCCGACCTCGAGGAACAGTTTCCATTGGTCATGTCAAAATTGGAACCAAAATTGATGGCTCACTCCGACGTCACACACTAAGGGGTCTAACGGAGACCAGAACAACTGTCTACATAAAGGTTACAATAGATGTCTTTGGTCTTCGGTATCCTTCTCCGTTTGTTTGACAGTAGAGTCTTAAGGAGGAGGACCCTCACAGTCTCCACGGGTTTATAGTCGGGGAGGGGAAGACAGACAAGGACAGGTACCTGGACCAGTGACACCACCCTTGCATGAGTAGTACGACCGGTAGTCGAGCTGGAGGTTGGAGGTGTGGAGGTACATGAAGAAGTATCTGTGGGACAGGTCGCACCTGTATACGAAGTGGAGAAAGTGACATGGTTTTTACGACGATTTGTAGGTTTGGGTCTCGGTTCGGTAGGGGACGCACCGCACGGAGTGAGTCTATATATTGGATTAAAACAAAGATCTCGACCTGTTGTAGGAGAACCGTTACTACCGGATACTGTCTAAACATCGGTATACAGTGGGAGAGGTGATACGGTGTTGGTAGTCGGGGGTTGTGACATAGTGTAGTCACGGACTCCGAGACTATCAGTGTTTGAAGATAGGGAACAAGGTGTGTCAGGAGTACTCGTGTGACAGTAAGACGTGTTTACAGTCTCAAGTGGTGTAGAAGACACTTGAGATACTTAAAGATTTCGAGAGGACGAGTCTATAGGCGAAGTAACTCAACTACCAAATATGGTACTCCTCGAAAGAAAAACAGTAAGGGAAACAAACATAGAGACGGAGGACGTACGTCTTAAAAAGTCGGTAGGACTCTGAAACCAGAAGGGTCCTGTTCGACTTTCGGAAAAGGTGAACGTCAGGGGTTGGACGACACCACAGTAATAAGATATCCTGAAACAAACCCCACAGGGACGAGGGGAGAAGGAGGATGTGTCGGTTCCTAAGTCATCGGTACCACAACATACACCACCATGGTGGGTACAAGTTGGGAAAGTAAATGTCAGTCTCCTTGTTCCTGTACTTTCCCCGGACTCCTCGGAGGACTCGACCTCTTCCGAGAACAGAGTCATTGTCAACAAAAACGAACTAGTTTTGTTCTGTTTCCACCGAACAGAAGAGACAAGGAAGTCCACACTTCCCTGGTAAGTGTTCTGCCTACAATAGTCTACGGGTCGAGACGGCGTATAAAGACGACAGGAGTGTGGGTGGACGAGTAAGTCGGTGAACAGGGACTCACTGAGAGCACACGGTCCGTTACCCCCCTTTCCACCCTGTCGGAGAGAAGTCCAGTCAGGTCAAGTCAGGGGGTCAGTACGGACTCAGAAACGTTGGGGTACTTGGTGTCGTGTGGTCTGGAGGGACAGGTAGTGGTTGAGGACCTCAGGTGCGTTTGGGTACAGATAACTCAACCACTACGGTAGGTCCGTGGAGTAGGAGACAGCAGGGGAAGAGGAGGATGGGAATTAGGAAGGGTAGTATTCCCAGAAAAGTTTACTTAGTCGAGAAGTATAGTCCATCGGTTTTATGACCGCAACTTCGAAGTTGTAGTCAGGAACGTTACTTGTGGGTCCTGACTAGAGGAAATCCTACCTGACCAACCTAGAAGAACCTCAGGTTACCCGAGAGTTCCCAAAAGAAGTTGTAGTGTCAAATTTTAGTAGTTAAGAGGCACGAGTCGAAAGAAATATCAGGTTGATAGTGTAGGTATGTACTGGTGACCTTTTTGGTATCGGAACTGATCTACCTGGAAAATACCGTTTCATTACAGAGACGATAAATTATACGACAAATACAACCAGTATTGAAAGGAAGGTTCCTCATTCGCAGAAAAATAAAGTACCGACGTCAATGATAGACGTCACTAGAATCTCACGTTTTTTTATTTAAGTCAGTAACAAAGGTTAAAAAGACGTAGACAAACGGTACTTCACTACCCTGGCCTACGGTACTAGAAGCAAAAGACTAACATCTTGAAATTCGGTTGGAAAAGGGAGAGGAGAGAGTGAAAGTAGTTCACCGAGAAATCAAGAAGAAGTGAAAGATGGTATTCCTACCACAGTAGACGTATAGACTTCAATAACTATAAAGAGGGCCGTTAGAACTAAGGTCGACACGAAGGAGGTCGGGTCGTAAAGAGTTCTACATGAGACGTATATTCAATTATTCGTCCCACTGTTATATGTACGAATGACATGAGGAAAAGGATAAACCTTGGTCAGACAACAAGGTACAGGTCAAGATTGACAACGAAGGACTGGACGTATGTACAAAGAGTTCTCCGTCCAGTCCACCAGACCATAAGGGTAGAGAAAGTTTTCAAAGGTGTCAAATAACACTAGGTGTGTCAGTTTCCGAAACTGTATCTGTTATTTTCTCTATATCTACGAAAAGAGTTTGAGAGAACGAAAAAGTTACTAGGTC
Source organism: Capra ibex (assembly GCA_006410555.1). Classification (NCBI taxonomy): domain Eukaryota; kingdom Metazoa; phylum Chordata; class Mammalia; order Artiodactyla; family Bovidae; genus Capra; species Capra ibex. Next base: position 20,679 of record SJYO01022389.1, on the reverse strand, counting down.
ACCTACAACCGTTAAACAAGAGACCAAGGTGACGGAAAAGTTTTTGCTCGAACTTGTAGACCTTCAAGTGCCAAGTACATAACGATTTCGGACTGAACCTCTTAAAATTCGTAACAGACGTACTTGTATCTTAAAAGGTACGTAAGATATACAGACAGATCTAAGTCGATTATGAGACTCACGGGGCACTTAAAAATGGAGTAGTGCTCATTACCTTACCAAAGAAAACACGATCCGTCCGTGACAAAACTCACTCAAATACATTGTTAAGTTACAAGTCTTATAGGACACTATCTCTGTGACCGTATCAGGGGCAAGAGATCTACTCCTTACAATACTCCGTTTCTGCTACAAGGGTGGAAGACGAAAACCCCCTCACCACAAAAGAAGAGTTCTGAGTATTTAGACGGTACTCCACGAGGAAACTGGGACACCGTCACTTACGTCCGTGACTCCTTCTGTCCTCTTCCCCGTCGCCCCCTCTCCCACCACGGAATTTGAAGACCCGACTAGTCCCTATCAGTTGTGGAAAGAATTTGGTGTCTCGATGGGCGATGGAAGTGTTTCCTGTAAGGGACACGTTCCCTTCTCTTACCTAAGTGGGGGGAAAGAAGTGTGTATTTGTCTGCTTGTAGTATTGACACATCGACCCTCGGACAGGCCGATTACCTGTACTACCAGAAACCCGGGTCCACGACACGACTCCACCCGAAAAGTCGGAAGAGCTGTCTGTCTCCACCCCAGGCACAGGGGCTGTCAACTCAGATCCGACCTAACCCTGACCAACAAAACTACCTTACACCGTCTCACTACGACATACTACTGGTTCCGGCTCACCGTCTACTGTCACGACGAAGACCTGACCAGGGTCCTACCACCCTAGGGACTCGACGGAGACCCTTCTGTTATAGGGGTCTCCAGTGACGTGACTCTCCTTCGGTTCGAGGGGATTTTACGAGACCAGGAGTCTCGGGCCGAAGACACGTAGGGTCTACCGTCTGTGTAGTCACTCACACGAGAGTCTCCTAAGGCACTGGTGGACAGAGTCGGAAGGGTCGGTTCCGGAGTCTGTAGTGCCTCGTCTCTTTTGTCAGGGGGTGACACCGGACAGGATTAAGGTCTGGGTGTCTGAGATACGTGTGTTGAACACGTCCAAAATTCGGTGGTGGAGCAGTCCCATTTGAGAAGACGTCGGTGTCATTGACCATGTGTATCACTACTGATGTTATCGTCGTTGTGTCATTTCTTAACATCGGTTATAATTCCGAAAGTTACGGATTCAGTTTCTAGAGAGAACCATTTACAGTGTAACGTAAACTTTAATACACCCAATAAAAGTTTAGACAAAACTATAAAGAAAGATTGTTAAGGACACTATAACGTTGTCTGAGACAAACTTGAAAACGTGGACCAAAATACAAGGATACCCAAAGGGACCATGGAGGGACTGTCATTTCTTAGACGGACTTAACGTCCTCTATGTTAGGGACCAAGTCCTTCTAGGGGACCTCTTCCTTTATCGTTTGGTGAGGTCATAAGAACGGACCTCTACAGGTACTGTCTCCTCGGACAATCCGATGTCAGGTCCCCCAGTGTTTCCCAACCTGTGTTGACTCGTTGATTGTGCAAGTGAAAGTACAAGAATACAGGGGCACATACAAGGTCACAGAGGATCAAATATCGGACACCCATGAATTTATCTTAAACATAGGATGACAACACACTTTTAATCTATGTAGATTTAATGCAACTTAACCAAGTACCACGTAAAGTCCAGATGATATAGGAAGATGTAATCACATATAAGTAAGGTAATTAAAAACTCTCAAACTATAACTTTGAGGTTGATTTTAAGGAATAAAGAGATGACTTTTAATTAGCACTATATAAAGCGTCTTGATATACTTGTAAACAAGACACAAAAGGTTCAGGGGACATTTTTAGAATAGTACGAAAGTATTAATTTTTTTTTATTTCTTCTCTGTTTCTTTCTTACCACCGGTTGTAAACGTACTATGAATGAAACATACATAGGATTAATATGGGTGAAATAAGTACGAGTGGTCAGTCGAGAGTACTGTTCGGACAGTCCATCCATGAGAATGATTGCAAGGGTCTGGTGTTTCGGCTCCAGGTCTCGTTTATGGATACCCTCACGTTTAGTTTTGGGGTTACACTATAGTAGTTTCAGAAAGTCTCACCGATAGTGGTCCGCCTGTTGTTTATTGTTCACAACCACACCTACACCTCTTTCCCTTTGGAACATGCAACGACCACTCTTACATTTCACTACGTTAGTGATACCTTTTGTCATATCTCCCAAGAGTTTTGCAATTTTTAACTTACCGGTATACTAGGTCGTTAGAGTGTAGACTCCTAAATAAGTTTCTTTTGTTTTCGTGACTACACTTTTCCATATACTTGAGGGTACAAACAACGTCACGATAAATGTCATCGGTCTTCACCTTCGTTGTCTTCCTAGGTGATTGTCTGCTTACTTGTTTGTTTTACACCACGCACATAGTCAAGTCAAATCAAGTGAGTGAGTCAGTACAGGCTGGGAAACACTGGTGTACCTGACGTCGTGTGGTCCGGAGGGACAGGTAGTGGTTGAGGATCTCAAATGAGTTTGAGGACACGTAACTCAGTCACTACCGTAGGTTGGTAGAGTAGGAGTCATCTACATGTAGAGTCGGCATTTTTTACTTTAGAACGGTAATACTGTTGTACTTACTTAGATCTCCCATAAAACGACTCGTTTTATTCGGTCTGTCTCCTTCTGTTTATGACGTACGAGATAGAATATACACCTTAGATTTTTTTTTTTCTTTTTTTACTTTTTACTTTCGTTTTAGAATCACTGTCTTGTTTACTCACCGAGGCCTTCCCACCCCACACCCCTTTCATCCACATCCTCTACTTTCTTAATATTTTCGATGTCAATACATTTTTCATTTAGTGTCCATACATGTGTTCAATCGCGTCGTTAACATGGGTCGACTGACAGACCTCTCTCTCAAAGGACCACCTCGGGATACTTATGGACCGTAAATCCTCTACCGTGACTTTAAGCTTCCGGGATCTAAACCACCCGTCTTCTACCCTCTCTTCCCTGTCTGTCACCCTCTCTTCAGACTATACCTGTCTCCCAGGGGGACCTCAGACGGTATGGTGACTGGAGGTGTCCTGCCACTCCTTTCATGAGTTCCAGTTCCTTTCCCTGTGACCTCTCCTATTTACCACTGAGCCGGGTCGTGGGCCGACCTGTCCCTGACCACCGACAGGGGTGCCCAGTGTCACTGTTTGGAGTATTAAAGTCCTCCGGACCCCGTGTCTCGAGTGTCGTGAGAGCCGACTCATCACACCGCTTTTATACTTAGGATGTGGTTTTCCTGCCTACACTCTCAACCCGATATTCCTTTCGACTCGCGGTTTCTTAACTACGAACACTTGACACCACAACCTCTTCTGAGAACTATCAGGGAACCTGACGCTTCTCTAGGTTCGTCAGGTAGGATTTCCTTTACTCAGGACTTATAAGTACCCTACCTGACTACAACTTTGACTTTGAGGTTATGAAACCGGTGGACTACACCTCTTGATTGAGTAAACTTTTCTGGGACTACGTCCCTTTCTGACTTCCGTCCTCCTTTTCTCCTGTTGGTTCCTGCTCTACCAACCTACCGTAGTGGTTAAGTTACCCGTACTCAAACTCATTTGAGACCCTCAACCACTGTCTGTCCCTCCGGACGACACGCAGGTACCCCGGTATTTCTCAGTCTGTGCTGACCCTCTGACTTGACTGTGACTTTCCACGAGACCGGGATGGATCGTTTAGAAGTTTCGTTTGTAGTTTTCGAAGGTTGATAAAGTTTCAGTGAAGTGTCGTAGGGTCTAGTTTCGAATACGTATATAAAGTCTTAAGTTTTTATGGCTTTTGGGACCCACTTTAGTATTACGGACTATCGGTTAGATTTAATTGGTCCGTAAGTCTTTTGACCCTCTCAGGTTGGGTATTACCCTCTTTACCTCGTTATTCTACATTACACGCGTAGGTCTGACCTCTCTTTCTTCTTTTTGACGGAAATAAACGTCTGCACATGTGTGTATGTCTTTTAGACTACCTCAGAGCTTTTCTTACTGATCAGATTACTACCTCAAATCGTTCAAACGTCCTACGTGGTGTAACATCTTTCTCGATGACATTCTTACGTGTGTTTAATTTTGATTCTCCGAGTTATAAGGGACAACTTATATTCCCTTCTCCACCGGGGAGGAAAGGAATTTAGTAAACAAAAATTTGCACATTCAGAAAAGACACAGAGGGAAGCTTTGATACGTATATTAAAGTAAAAGAAAAAAGTACAAGACAGACGTCGTACTTCCTTCTTTACCGTTGGGTGCGGTCATAAAAACGGACCTCTTAGGATTCCTATTTCCTCAGACCACCCGATGTTAGGTCTCCCAGTGTCTCTCAGCCTATGCTGACTCACTGACTCGTGCGTGTGTTTGCGACGTGGTACTAGACGTACGTCCTAGAACGAAGGGACCTGTCCCTAGTTTTCTCATGCGGGACGTCGACTTCGTGTCTTCGGATTGGTGACCTGACGGTCCTTTCAGGGACTTTCGTACTGATATGAAAATTTCCGATATCTTCGGAGGACAAGTCGAAATGTTGGGTCTTTATAGAAAAAGTTCCTGGATCGTTTGCAGAGAAACCTTACATTTGTAGTTAGTTCTCTCGTGAGAGAAAGAGGGTCAAAGGTGACCTCCCCTCTGTGGATTGAAGTCACCCGTGGACCGAGGGTTAACACTTTGACCGAGGACAGTATTTCTACTCTCCGATTAAAAAGTGATCATATTTGGTTAACCTAATCATACGAAATCTACGACATTTTTTTACGGCTTAGTGAGAGGACTAGGTGTGACCTACCTGATTTCCTGTCTTTCAATAAAAGAGTATCGAGACCTCCGATGTTGAAGTGTTAGTCCCTCGGTCATTTAAACCGAAGGTCACTCCTGGGAAAAAGACCCGACATCTGCCGGTGGTAGATATAACGGAACACCGGAAAGGAGTCACGTGTACACCTCTGTCTCTCTATTCTTTCCACCCCCACGCCACTCTCCCTCTCTCTCTTACGTACACGAGAGTCCACAGGAGAATATTCTTGTGCCTTCACAAACAAATACACACGTACACGTTCACACGTGTCAGTCTGCTTACCAACACTCTGGTCCCGGAGAAAGAAAACCATCTTTAAACTTCATATAAACTAAATGTTACAACACGAGAAAAGACCACATGTCGTTTCATTAGGTCAATATATATAAAAAAGTTTAATAAGAGGTAATATCAAATAATATTCCATGACTTATATCGACATACGTGAGATCTTATCTGTGATTCACAAAAAGATAAAGTATATGTCGTCAGACATTCACGATTAGGGTTTGACGTTTACATAGGGATGGGTCGGAAAGGGGAAACCATTACTACTCACAAATGATGCGGACGTTTGAAAAACAAAGACGAAACACTTATTTAGAGAACATAGTGTAAAATCTAAGGTGTATAGTCAGTATAGTACTATGAGCAGAAAGAAAGAGTGAAAGGAAGCATACAACTAGAGATCCCGTCCCTAGGTGAGTATCCTGAAGTACATTGTAATTAGTACAGGAACTCTCGGGAGAGACGTTTATCTCGACACACACACGTACGCACACGCACACACGTGTTAGACAGCACAGACTGAGAAACGCTGGGGTATCTGACATCGGGTGGTCCGCCGAGATAGGTACCCTAAGAGGTCCGTTCTTATGACCTTACCCAACGATACGGGAAGAGGTCCCGTAGAAGGGCTCGGTCCCTCACATGACGGCAGAAAACGTAGGACACGTAGCTACCCACATAAGAAATGGTGACGAGGTACACCCTCCGGGTTAATCTCGGTATGACGCCAATTTCAGAAGTGTATAAGTAAACCTTCCCCGTCGTCTATCCCACCCAGAGTTTAGATTTCGGGTTTGTAATTAATTGATTATGTATTCTCAGTGGTGTGAACGACCCGTATGAATCCTACTTCGTTTTCACTCTGGACCACCACACTTCAGGAGAATGTACTCCTGTTCATTCATTCCTCAGTCTAGATGACCGATATGTCTTCCGACTCTCAAAACAGAGACCTTAGAGAGTCCTCTAACGGACACTGCACGGAGTCTAAGACCATGTTACGGTCGAGTCATTCTGTGGACAAAAATAAGACGGAAACACCTCTACTGAAGACCCCACCGTTTTCTGACACAAGATGAAAATAAAGAATCGATGATTTCAGACACTTTGCTCTCTTCTCTTTCACGTCCCACCGACCCCTAGGGTAAGTGATACCTTACAGGTGGAGTTTCCCCCAGTTTTTTCCAAAGTTCCATGTTTTTCTGAAGCGTCCTGTCCCTTCGGTGACCTTTCAGTCATGACCCGAAGAGTAGTGGGACAGAAGACGAGTTGACGGTAGTAGATGACGTGAAGGGACCCCCGAGTCTACCATTTCGCAGACAGATGTTACGCCCTCTGGACCGAAACTACGGACCTACCCCTTCTAGGGGACCTCTTCCTTTACCGTTAGGTGAGGTCATGATAACGGACTTTTTAGGGTACCTATCTCCTCGGACCATCCGATGTCAGGTACCCCAGCGTTTCTCAACCTGTACTGACTCGCTGAAGAGAAAGTGAAAGTGACAAGAACGTGAACGGGTCACGGTTCAAACGTAATAAGTGTGTCTACAAGGAACTTCGGAGGTCGTCCTTTTCGTGTTAGGGTCAGACACCGGTGTCACGTCTCCGACCACACCATGGCACCGGTTCTTTTAAATTCGAAGTCACCATAAAAAGTCTCTTGACATTGTTTATTAAAGTGTTAAACATACCATTATGTTTTTTGGAGGTTATGGGTTTCGTTAGAAATCTTTCTGCTTACCTTGACCTCCTTAGTTGGACGGACTGAAGTCCGATAAGATGTTTCGAAGTCCGTAGTTCTGTCATACCATTACCGTGTTTCTGTCTTTATGTCTAGTTACCTTGTCTTAACTATCGGATCTCTATTTAGGTGCGTGGATACCTGTGGAATAGAAACTGTTTCCTCCGTTCTTATATGTTACCTCTTTCCTGTTAGAGAAATGGTTTACCACGACCCTTTTGACGAGTTGGTGAACATTTTCTTACTTTGATCCTGTGAAAGATTGTGTTAAATGTTTTTATTTGACTTTTACCTAATTTGTATGTTCACATTCTGGTCTTCGATACTTAGATGATCTTCTTTCGTATCCGTTTTGTGAGAGAGTGTATTTAGGGTCGTCCTAGGAGTTACTGGGTGGAGGGTCTCGTTACCTCTACTTTCGTTTTTATTTGTGCACCCTGGATTAATTTGAAGTTTCCAAAACGTGTTACTTCCTGTCATGTTCGTACCACTTTCTGTCGGAAGTCTTTCCCTCTTTTATTATCGTCAGTTTCGTTGACTGTTTCTTCATTAGAGTTATCATGTGTTCGTAGAGTAATCGAGTTACGGTCTTTTTATTTGCTGGGTTAGTTTTTTACCTGGTTTCTTTATTAGTCTGTAAAGAGGTCTCTTCTGTATGTCTACCGATTGGTTGTGTACTTTTTCTACGGGTTGTAGTGAGTAATAGTGTCTTTACGTTGAGTTTTGACGTTAATCCATGGTGGAGTGCGGTCAGTCTTACCCCCTGTACGCTCTCTCCCACACCTCGTTTCCCTTGCGAGAATGTAACAACCACCCTTACTTTTGATCATGTCGGTGACACCTCTTGTCACACCTCTAAGCAATTTTTTTAAACTTTATCTTGACGGTACAAACAAACAAACAAAAAAGTTCAGCGAGTCAACACAGACTGAGACGCTAGGGTACCTGACATCAGATTATCCCTAGGTACCCTAAAAGGTCCGTTCTCGTGACCTCACCCAACGGTAAAGGAATAGGTATACTGGGTCGATAGGATGACGATCCGTATGTGTGGCTCCTTTAGTCTTCACTTTCTCTGAACACATGGGATTACAAGTAGTGTTGTAACATATGTTATCGATCCTATGCCTTAGTGGGTTCTCCAGGTAGGAATCTCCTTACCTATTGTTTCGGTACCATGGATATGTGTTAACTTATAATGAGTCGAAACTTTTTCTTACTTAAATTTAGTGAAAATTACTCCACCTACTTTGACCTCGGATAGTATGTCACTTCATTCGGTCTTTCTTTTTGTGGTTATGTCATATAATTACGTATATATACCCTAAATCTTTCCACCATCGCTACTGAGATATACACTCTGTCGTTTTCTCTGTGTCTACATTTCTTGTAGATCTCTTGTCGTAACTTTGTACATATAATGGTATACACTTTGTCTAGTGGTCAGTCAAAACTACGTACTCTGTACCACGAGTCACAGTCGTGTGACCCTACTGGGACTCCCTACCCTACCCCTCCCTCCACCTTCCCCACAAGTCCTACCCCTTGTGTACATGACGACGATGACGACGACGACGATTCAGCGAAGTCAGAACAGACTGAGACACGTAGGGGTGTCTACCGTCGTGTGGTCCGAGGGGACAGGGACCCTAAGAGGTCCTTTCTTATGACCTCACCCCACGACAAAGGAAGAGGTTACGTACTTTCACTTTTCGTTTCACTTCAGCGAGTCAGCACAGGTGGAGAATCGTTGGAGTACCTGACGTCGGATGGTCCGAGGAGGCAGGTACCCTAAAAGGTCCGTTCTCATGACCTCACCCCACGGTAACGGAAGAGGTCTTGTGTATATGTGGGTGCCGATTAAGAACAGTTACATACCGTTTTTGGTGATGTTATAGCATTTATTAATCGGAGGCTAATTTTAATTAATTAACAAATTTTTGCATCTTCGAACTTAGTTTTCCCGTATCTAAGTTTAGATCGGAGAGAGACCTAAACTCTAGGATCGACTCTCTTGACTTCTTTCAATGGTTCGGTGAGTCGAAGTCAATGAGTTGAGGTTTTCCATAGTACTGATAATCTGTACTATTGCGTCCATTGCACGTAATTGCATCACGGACGTTTTCTAAAATTTAAAATTAATATAAAAGAGTTCTAATGTGATTGACGGAGGGGGGAGTAAGACCCTTGTGAATTGGTTAACAAGGTCGTGAAAAGAAAGGAACCACATTTTGTTCCAGTCATTTCGTGTTTCAAAAATGAGATCACAATGACCTAAGAAACGAGTACTTTTAACTCCACAAAACGAACGAACTGATACCGTCCTTTGTCTAGATCATCATTTTTCCTCACCCTCCTTTTATCGTAGGACCACCCCCGTCGAGTAAAAGACTTCTCGTTAAGACATAACATCTATATGGAGGGTCTTAGATATAATTTGTGTCTTGGTAAGTATGTCTCTGATGTTCTTAGGGTGNCAGCACAGACTGAGAAACACTGGGGTATCTGACATCGGGTGGTCCGCCGAGATAGGTACCCTAAGAGGTCCGTTCTTATGACCTTACCCAACGATACGGGAAGAGGTCCCGTAGAAGGGTTCGGTCCCTCACATGACGGCAGAGAACGTAGGACACACAACTATCCACCTAAGAAATGGTGACGAGGCACACCCTCCGGGTTAATCTCGGTATGACCCCAATTTCAGAAGTGTATAAGTAAACCTTCCCCGTCGTCTATCCCACCCTGAGTTTAGATTTCGGGTTTGCAATTAATTGATTATGTATTCTCAGTGGTGTGAACGACCCGTATGAATCCTACTTCGTTTTCACTCTGGACCACCACACTTCAGGAGAATGTACTCCTGTTCATTCATTCCTCAATCTAGATGACCGATATGTCTTCCGACTCTCAAAACAGAGACCTTAGAGAGTCCTCTAACGGACACTGCACGGAGTCTAAGACCATGTTACGGTCGAATCATTCTGTGGACAAAAATAAGACGGAAACACCTCTACTGAAGACCCCACCGTTTTCTGACACAAGATGAAAATTAAGAATCGATGATTTCAGACACTTTGCTCTCTTCTCTTTCACGTCCCACCGACCCCTAGGGTAAGTGATACCTTACAGGTGGAGTTTCCCCCAGTTTTTTCCAAAGTTCTATGTTTGCCTGAAGCGTCCTGTCCCTTCGGTGACCTTTCAGTCATGACCCGAAGAGTAGTGGGGTAGAAGACGAGTTGACGGTAGTAGATGACCTGAAGGGACCACCGAGTCTGCCATTTCGCAGACAGATGTTACACCCTCTGGACCCAAGCTACGGACCTACCCCTTCTAGGGGACCTCTTCCTTTACCGTTAGGTGAGGTCATGATAACGGACTTTTTAGGGTACCTATCTCCTCGGACCATCCGATGTCAGGTACCCCAGCGTTTCTCAACCTGTACTGACTCGCTGAAGAGAAAGTGAAAGTGACAAGAACGTGAACGGGTCACGGTTCAANATGACCTGAAGGGACCACCGAGTCTGCCATTTCGCAGACAGATGTTACGCCCTCTGGACCCTAGCTATGGACCTACCCCTTCTAGGGGACCTCTTCCTTTACCGTTAGGTGAGGTCATGATAACGGACTTTTTAGGGTACCTATCTCCTCGGACCATCCGATGTCAGGTACCCCAGCGTTTCTCAACCTGTACTGACTCGCTGAAGAGAAAGTGAAAGTGACAAGAACGTGAACGGGTCACGGTTCAAACGTAATAAGTGTGTCTACAAGGAACTTCGGAGGTCGTCCTTTTCGTGTTAGGGTCAGACACCGGTGTCACGTCTCCGACCACACCATGGCACCGGTTCTTTTAAATTCGAAGTTACGATAAAAAGTCTCTTGACATTGTTTATTAAAGTGTTAAACATACCATTATGTTTTTTGGAGGTTATGGGTTTCGTTAGAAATCTTTCTTCTTACCTTAACCTCCTTAGTTAGACGAACTGAAGTCCGATTAGATGTTTCGAAGTCCGTAGTTCTGTCATACCATTACCGTGTTTCTGTCTTTATGTCTAGTTACCTTGTCTTAACTATCGGATCTCTATTTAGGTGCGTGGATACCTGTGGAATAGAAACTGTTTCCTCCGTTCTTATATGTTACCTCTTTCCTGTTAGAGAAATGGTTTACCACGACCCTTTTGACGAGTTGGTGAACATTTTCTTACTTTGATCCTGTGAAAGATTGTGTTAAATGTTTTTATTTGAGTTTTACCTAATTTGTATATGCGCATTCTGGTCTTCGATATTTAGATGATCTTCTTTCGTATCCGTTTTGTGAGAGAGTGTATTTAGGGTCGTCCTAGGAGTTACTGGGTGGAGGGTCTCGTTACCTCTACTTTCGTTTTTATTTGTGCACCCCGCATTAATTTGAAGTTTCGAAAACGTGTTACTTCCTGTCATGTTCGTGCCACTTTCTGTCGGAAGTCTTACCCTCTTTTATTATCGTCAGTTTCGTTGACTGTTTCTTCATTAGAGTTATCATGTGTTCGTAGAGTAATCGAGTTACGGGGTCTTTTTATTTGCTGGGTTAGTTTTTTGCCTGGTTTCTTTATTAGTCTGTAAGAGGTCTCTTCTGTATGTCTACCGATTGGCTGTGTACTTTTTCTACGGGTTGTAGTGAGTAATAGTGTCTTTACGTTGAGTTTTGACGTTAATCCATGGTGGAGTGCGGTCAGTCTTACCCCCTGTACGTTCTCTCCCACACCTCTTTTCCCTTGCGAGAATGTGACAACCACCCTTACTTTTGATCATGTCGGTGACACCTCTTGTCACACCTCTAAGCAATTTTTTTAAACTTTATCTTGACGGTCCAAACAAACAAATTCAGCGAGTCAACACAGACTGAGACGCTAGGGTACCTGACATCAGATTATCCCTAGGTACCCTAAAAGGTCCGTTCTCATGACCTCACCCCACGGTAACGGAAGAGGTCTTGTGTATATGTGGGTGCCGATTAAGAACAGTTACATACCGTTTTTGGTGATGTTATAACATTTATTAATCGGAGGCTAATTTTAATTAATTAACAAATTTTTGCATCTTCGAACTTACTTTTCCCGTATCTAAGTTTAGGTCGGAGAGAGACCTAGACTCTAGCATCGACTCTCTTGACTTCTTTCAATGGTTCGGTGAGTCGAAGTCAATGAGTTGAGGTTTTCCATAGTACTGATAATCTGTACTATTGCGTCCATTGCACGTAATTGCATCACGGACGTTTTCTAAGAACTAAAATTAATATAAAAGAGTTCTAATGTGATTGACGGAGGGGGGAGTAAGACCCTTGTGAATTGGTTAACAAGGTCGTGAAAAGAAAAGAACCACATTTTGTTCCAGTCATTTCGTGTTTCAAAAATGAGATCACAATGACCTAAGAAACGAGTACTTTTAACTCCACAAAACGAACGAACTGATACCGTCCTTTGTCTAGATCATCATTTTTCCTCACTCTCCTTTTATCGTAGGACCACCCCCGTCGAGTAAAAGACTTCTCGTTAAGACATAACATCTATATGGAGGGTCTTAGATATAATTTGTGTCTTGGTAAGTATGTCTCTGATGTTCTTAGGGTGACTCTATAATACATATTACCCCATTTTGACTCCTGTTAATTCAGAACTCGTTAATGTAATATTACATGGAAAATGCGTAGTCAAGTTACACTACAAACTTCTTCAAAATCTGTCTCCATTTCGAGTCTACAATCTACTCTTTTGGGATCTTTTGTCAATTACGGTTTGGAACTTTAGGACTGAGTAACTATGCTGACAACATATGTAAATTACATGTGGATGTTGAGTCTTGATGGTTTCATAAGGTTTTCCATCTGTCACCGGTTACGACTTGTTGTCCTGGGTTTATATATATATAGATATATATAATGAAATAAAACGAAATGTTATGATATAACCAAAACGGTATGTAGTTGTACTTAGGTGGTGCCCACATGTACATAAGGGTTAGGTCTTGGGGGGAGGGTGGAGGGAGGGGTATGGTAGAGAGACCCAGTAGGGTCACGTAGTCGGAGTTCGTAGGACATAGGACGTAGTTTGGATCCGACCGTTAAGCAAAGAATATACTATAATATGTACAAGGTAAAGGATTTAACGGAAGTCAACGACACACTACGAACTGATAGACCTGGGTCTTGGAGGGGAGTCTGAGTTCCTGTCTCCGTTCTTTTAGACCGGTGACTTTTCTTTGAGTTTGAGTCTTTACCGAGTCAAAAGGATAGACACCATTGGTCATAAATTCGTGGTTAGTTTTGTTCTCCAGTCTCCCACAAGTTATAGGTCATCCCCGGTTGTTAATCCGAGGGTTAGTTCACCGTTTATCACGTTTTTAGGACCGGATCCCTTCCCGAGTGGTGAATCCTGTCCTGTAAGGACACCGGAGTTGGAGGTAAAGGGTCGACTCTTAAGTTTTTCTTCCCCTGTGTTTCACGACGTGAGGGGTGAAACGTGAGGGGTCACACAGGTAGTCTCACCTGTAGACCGCACTGTTGACGTCACCAAGTCGGGGCTGAGTGGTTTCTGACTCCGGAGGTGTGCACGTGTCCGACCCGAGCCGTGTCCGTCTCTACCCACGTGGTGGGGAAGGGATCAGGAGAACAGGTTATTGTTGTAGTCTAGTGACGGTCAGTGGTGGTCGAGGGAGAGTTGTCGAAGCCCCAGCTCCAGTCGTAGGACCGAGTCCATGGACTACTGGTGCAGGTGTAGGCCCATCCTGTTCCTCCTGTGGCTCTCCCACGACCGTATAAATCAATTCCCGGTCGAGTACCCCTGTAGGGCCAAGACCGGGGGTCCAGACCGACTCCGGGCGAATTGGGGTCTAGTAGAACCCCCTTGACACGTGGTGTCTGGTAGTCCGGTGGGTGTTCAGAGAGACCGGTATACCGGCGTCGAGTGCCCGACGATCAAAACCTGAGGGAACCAGAGACTGAAGGGAAGACGTAGGGTCACCGTGGGGACGTGGGGTCGGAGACTTCGAAGATCCCCAGTAGAATGACACGAGGAGGTGGTTGGTGACGGAATGTCGGAGCCACTTGGACGTCCGAGGAACCTTTCCTATGTTGAAGTCGTGGTCCGGAGCACCCCGAGGTGCGTTCCGGTTTCGGAGACGTGAAACGTGACCCTGTCAACTACGTGGGTCCCGGACCCCCGGGCGGGGTCTGTATCGCGGGCTTAGATATCGGACGAAAGTCGGAGGGTACCCAGACACCCGAGGTTTTGTTACACCGTAAGAAAGTTATGGGAGAGGTGATTGAGTGTTTCGGTCGTGGTGAAAGAGTCCTGAGGTACCGGCGGTGGACAGGGAGGGTCTCTTGTTGTCCTCGACTTCTCTCTGACTGGGGAGTGCTTCAGGAAGGGGAAGACACTTTCCTACGGGTCACGTGGACGTCTCTGAGGGGATTCCCACGGAGGAGTGTGGTCTGAACAATATTGGATGACACTCACCGATGGGTACACGGTGATCCCTCTGGGGCACTCCGGTCTCCCTGAGTCGAGGAAGTACTTTGGTTCGAGTAAAGTCCAGGGGGGTCACGCGTACGCGTGTGTCCGGGCAGGACACGCCCGGGTCTGCCACACCTTACCTGTCTCGGTTCACAGGTATCTCTACGGTGACTCTCTTCCTGGTACCGAAAGATGAGGGTTCCGGAACTTGCTACGAGGATTTGTAGAGGAGTTCCACTATTTCCAATTACAACGAGGGGATGTGGGAGGTTGTTGAGGGGTGTTATTTTGAGTTTCATTTCGTGTGTGTCGTCCCTTCTCATCCTGGAGGTTCTTCTCCCCAGAAGGGGTTCAACCCCCCAGTCCTTACTACCCGCAGGAGTGACTCGGGTGGTACCTCCGTGGTGGGAGTCCTGGAGTAGATCTGGGATCATGTAGGGTTTCCGGGTAGAGGTTTTAGGTCGGGGACCCCGAATCCCGAAGTTATACCCTTGACTCCCACCTTCTTCCTGAGCCTGTGAGTCAGGTGTCCGGTCCCAATGCCCGAAGGATAGATACGAGTGCACTCGGAAAATCCATCCCTCTGTCGCTAACTAATTTGGTTCGTATCTTTGGTGTAGAGAAGACGGACTATTGGGTGGAATCGATATGCCTGTCCGCACTGTCGGTTCCGGAGTGTCCAGGGGTCGACTCCCTGTCTACCTTTGTCCTTTCCTTCTGAAGGACTGTATTGTCCCAATTTCGTTCTGTTTCGGTACGCAGGATTCCTTCAAGAACCTTAGTCTCCTCGACACCTCCACTGTAGTCGACACCACTGGATACCAGTGAGATGAAAGAGAGGTTAAGACGAGTCCCCACGTGAGGGGAACCCGCCCGGGTCCGAAGGGGTCGACAGGACCGGTCACCACACGTGGGAGGAAGAGGACCCGGTTGTTGTGGGGAGAGTAGAGTTCCGGTTCTCAACTGTCCCGGAGAGATCCTAGGAGAGTGGGTAAAGGTCCGGTGAGGAGGTGGACTCCCCGACCAAGGGTACACAGGGATCTCCGACGCGTCTCCACGTCCACAGTGAGTTCTCCGAGGGTGGGAGTCCGAAGGTCACCGTGACGACGTCGAAATTGTTACCCTAGAGGTGTGTGTCTTCCCCGGGACGGAAACAACTAGAGACACGACATGTGGGGGTCCTGTCAACTGAGATCCGACGGTTGTTTTGCGGTGGTGGTGGTTCACGGACCGACGTTTTTTTCTACGAGGACCAGTCGACGGAATTCGTCGCTTGAGGGTCCCGACGTTGGACGGAGAGTGGTGTGTGTCCGTGAGATGAGACTCAGAGCCATGGAGGGTGCTCCCCGTGGGTCTGAGGGTAGAGTAACGGAGGGTGTGGTGCGTGTTCCCCTTTATCGACCGGGTTGGACCTGGGTAGTCTTACGCGTAAGGTGTTACGTCGAAACTGAAACGGGCGTACGTGGTGTCTTCCCCAAGTGATCTGTTTCCATCGTCTACCACTCCCCGACTTTGTGAGTTGGGTGGTCGTAGAAGGGAAACGGACAACGGCAAGTAAGTCAGTGCAGACTGAGAAATGTTTGGGTTCCCGACATCGTGACGTCCGAAGGGACAGGAAGTGGTAGAGGACGTTGAACGAGTTCAAGTACAGGTAACTGAGCCACTACGGTAGGTTGGTAGAGTAGGAGGTAACAGGGGAAGAGAAGGACGGAAGTATACAAGGGTAGTAGTCCCTGAAACGGTTACTCAGTGGAGAAGTTTAGTTCACCAGTTTCACAACTTTGCTTTAGTCTATTTTACGTAGTTAACCTTTCTTTCTTTCTTTATACATAAATAAATGTCTGTTTTACTAACAGATACACGCTTCAGGATAACCTGCATATTCTCTCGATAATGTTAATTGATCACTCAAATCGTTCAAAAGTCCCATGTTCCTATGAGACCTCACCTGAACCTGACGTTCCTCTTGTCTGGTCAGTTAGGATTTCCTTTAGTTAGGACTTATAAGTAACCTGTCTGAGTACGACTGGGACTTCCAGGATATGAAACCGATGGACTACACTTCCCGGTTGATTGACCTTCTCTAGGACTAAGATCCCTTCTGACTTCCGTTGTCCACTTCCCCCTCTATCTCCCACTCTACCAATCTATCGTATTGGGTGAGTTACCTATACTTAAACTCGTTTAAGGTCCTCTATCACCTCCTGTTTCCTCAGACCCCATAATGTCAGGTACCCCCGTGGTTATCAACCGGTACTTAATATCTGACTTTTTGTTGTAGTAAGTCCACAATATACTTTTCACGTTTCACGTGAACAAGACACCTCAGGTTGAGGAACGTTGGGGTACTTAACATCGGACGTTCGAGGTGACAGGTCCTAAAGAGGTCCGTTTTTATGACCTCACCTAACGGTAATGGCAGAGGTCTCCTATAAGGGTTGGGTCTCTGACTTGGGCCAGATCGTGTGACGTCCGTCTACGAAATGGTAGACTGGGTGGTCCCTTCCGGAGACCATTGAGAATTGTAAATTCTATTGATATTTTACTCTTTTATAAGGTTTTAATTATGACTTACTCTCATATGTTGAAAGAATAAGAGGGTGAAGAATGTAACAGAAGTTAATACAACATGAGGAGCTTATAGACCTAGAGTCTTGGAGGGGAGGTTGACTTTCTGTTTACGTCATAGTCCTTAACGTCTTCGATTTCTTATTTCAGTCTCTGTCGTGTTATCGAGTCAAAATAAAAAACGTCAATTGTTAGTGGTTTGTTTGATACATCTGTGACTCGGCGGTTTTAGTCGTGTCTGTATTCTACTTCGGGTTAGTTTCATGACGTCTTTCGTTAGGGGACCCCTTCCTGTGAACTTCGATCCCGTGTATCCGATCCAAATTTGGGGAGAAGACACGACTCTTTCTCCTCGGGGTTTCACGACGTTCCTGGCGTAGTGGTCCCTTTCGACGAGGTCTGTCTTTTGCTACCTCGAGACCTCGTCCGGTCCCAGAAGTCGTCAGTTAGCCGATTTTCCCTCCCTTTTATTTAAGTTGAAAGGCGGCTCTTCCTCCTTCTCCTTGTACAGGAGGGAGACAAGGGCGTGTGGGTGTTCGGGTCTCGTGGTGTGAAAAGGAAATCCGAATTGGCAGGTAATACCGAGGAGGACCCGGGTCTGACCGGAACGTGTGGTGGGTGGTGGGTCGTGGGTCGTGGGTGGTGGGGGAGGGGCCGGAACCGGGGAAAATCTTGAGTGTCTTGGTCGTACGCCGGTAATTGTAGCTCGAGGAAGGCTTAGACGGGAGCGTCAACTCATGCACCTCAGTCCTTCACCGCCCGCTATAATCGAAGGCGCACACTACTCTTTCCGTGTCACTCCGACGACCACCCGTATACCAATTCCGTAGTAGGCGTAAAGAGTAAAACGGACATGCAGTCCTAGGGACGAGTGACTCTGTGCGGAAGAGGGTGTCCTCCGGCTGATCTTTCAGGCCTGGAGAGTCGGATATGAGACTCATGTGGGACCTATAGTGGCGTGCTGGGAGACCCAGGGAAGTCCAACGAAAAGGAGTGGTGGTAGCTGTGATGAGTAAAACGGAAACGTTGTCCGAGGTACGAGTGTCTTTGCGGAAGAGGGTGTTCCGGTGGTGGTCTGTGGGACCTATAGTGGTGGACTGAGAGACCAAGGGAAGTCCAACGAAAAGGAGTGATAGAAGGGGACCGTCGGACTGGTGGGGACTGGGTATAGGATCGGGGGTCTCATGGGAGGAGGATGTGAAATCGTGGTGAAGGTTGAGGGGTTTAGTGCGGAGAGGGTGTTGGGCCGGGGGCGCCGGGGGACCGGGTGGTCCCAAGGACCTTATCCTATGTTGGCCTCCAGAGCCAATGAGTCTTGACGCCGAGGTCCACGCCGTAGAGGTGATCCGGGACCTCGCACTCCACCGGGGCTCTAGACGTCTTACCGTGGTCGACGCGGTGGACCGAGAGGACGTCGTGACCCCGGAGACCCTGGTCGGTCCAGTGGTCGCGGAGGTACTTGGGGCACTGACTGCTACAGTGGTCCCGTTCGACCCAGTGGTCCCAGTAGGACCGGTGGTCGTGGTGGGCCGTGAGACACCGATGGTACACGACACGGGCGACGTTTAAGGTGCCGTGGACCCAGAAGAAACCGAAGAAACCGAAGAAGAAACCGACGGGACCACCGAGGAGGTGGTACACGTAGCCTGAGGTAGAACTTGGGAGAGGAGGAGGGAGGCGTCGCTCTTTCTGACTTGGGAGGAATATCTTTGGTCCGCACATGACGGTGGACGTCGAGTCGTATCCGTCTCGCGGACGCGTGTGAGTGAGACCAGGACGGAGAACTACCGAAGGGTGACTGGTAAACAAGAGCGCTACTGACGTCCGAGAAACCGTTGCCCGCGGGGGACGACTTTAAAGTACGGAATCACACGCCACAGCGGGGGAAGGCGGACACGCCTGTGTGTGAGTACCGGGCCTTTGGACCACTTGTCGAATCACCACTCCGGAGACCACACCCCAGGTCGAGGAGTCACACGTACGAGT
Source organism: Capra ibex (assembly GCA_006410555.1). Lineage (NCBI taxonomy): Eukaryota > Metazoa > Chordata > Mammalia > Artiodactyla > Bovidae > Capra > Capra ibex. The sequence goes on along the minus strand of SJYO01022389.1, from coordinate 1,667 downwards.
TTGTCTGTCACGGTGTGAGGAGTCACTATGCTGACTAAGACAAGGTTCGGACGTTTGGGGTTTACTCGAGGACAAGGACACGTGGAGGTTCAGACACGGCGACGGTTGGGCCGGTGTGACTGTCCACTGGTAGAACGACTCGAGTCCAGGAACAGTAGGTGAAGGCCCTCCATCAGCCCGGGGGTGACACAGTGTGGACCAGACAGGGAGACCACAGGGTGTGTATCGAGTGTACACGTAAGCACACAGAGGCCCATCCATGTCGTGTACCCGTAGACGGACAGGTACAGACACATACACACGGGCTCTTTCTGTCTCTCACGGACACGTGTCCACGATCGTGCACACACATGGACACACACTCTCGTACACCAGTCCACGTACATGTACCCTCACATTCACACAAACACGTGTCCCCGTACGTGTACCCACACACACACACACACGCTTTCTCTCGTGCACAGTCTCCGTACGTGTGACCCTAGAGACACACGAAACAAGTACGAGTCTACGGAAACGTACCGTCACATGCCCCTGGGCCAGGACCTCAGGACTCTGATCCCTACGCCTCATCTGACACGAACCGGCGGACCCTTACCTTCGTTCCTGACGACAACCTGAGTGACCTCTACCGTACCCCGACCCGGACAACTCCGACGTCCGTGTGTCTACCGTACCTTAGGTCCGATCCCCGAATGGGGTCCGGCGGTCTTCGTGCCCACCCTTGTCGGAGTGTATTCCCGACGGCCTTCCCGTTACCGGAGGTCCTTAGTTAGGGGATCAGTGTACCGGAGACGACCGTGTTGAGAGTGCCCGAAAGGGAGAGGTCCTTGTTCCAGAACGTCGAGAGGCTTCCCGACATCGACGGTCCACGAGAGTTGACCCTCCATTGGGACACAGACGACCGGACGACCCACGACCAGATAAAGACACAGACCTTCCTCCAGTTCTCTGTGTCACGTCGACCCCCGACTACCCCGACCCCGTGGTGATAGACCATCCACCACACACAGACGGTCCCTTGGTGACCACGGTGCCTTCCACTGACCTAGTCTCGGTGACGTGCTCCTCCCCGATCCATGAAGTTAGTCAGGCGAACTCGGAGTGACGGACCGACCTACCCGGAGAGTCAAGTCAAGTCAAGTCAAGTCAGTGAGTCAGTACAGACTGAGAAACGTTGGGGTACTTAATGTCGTGCGGTCCGGAGGGACAGGTAGTGGTTGAGGGCCTCAAGTGAGTCTGAACGCAGGTAGCTCAGTCACTACGGTAGGTCGGTAGAGGAGGAGACAGCAGGGGAAGAAGAGGACGGGGGTTAGGGAGGATCGTAGTCTCAGAAAAGGTTACTCCGTTGAGAAACGTACTTCACCGGTTTCATGACCTCAAAGTCGAAATCGTAGTAAGGAAGGTTTCTTTAGGGTCCCGAGTAGAGGAAGTCTTACCTGACCAACCTAGAGGAACGTCAGGTTCCCTGAGAGTTCTCAGAAGAGGTTGTGGTGTCAAGTTTTCGTAGTTAAGAAGTCGAGAGTCGAAAGAAGTCTCAGGTTGAGAGTGTAGGTGTGTACTGATGACCTTTTTGGTATCGGAATGATCTGTCTGGAAACAACTGATTCATCTCCAATCTGGAAGTTATAATTTTGGTGTTTGTTTTAGTTCGTGTTTAATAATAT
>SJYO01022363.1:1056-16585 GCA_006410555.1 Capra ibex | reverse complement strand
CGTGGGCCCCCAGGGGAAATCACGTGGGACCACAGGGGAAATCACGTGGGCCCCCAGGGGAAATCACGTGGGCCCCCAGGGGAAATCACGTGGGCCACCTCGGGAAAGCACGTGGGCCAACTGCGGAAATCACGTGGGCCCCCAGGGGAAATCACGTGGGACCCCAAGGGAAATCACGTGCTGTCCCTGTGAAAATCACGTGGGCCCCCAGGGGCAATCACGTGGCCACCTCGGGAAATCACGTGGGCCCCAAGGGGAAATCACGTGGGCCCCCAGTGGCAATCACGTGGGGTCCCTGGGAAAATCACGTGGGCCCCCAGGGGAAATCACATGGGGTCCCTGGGGCAATCACGTGGGCCACCTGGGGAAATCACGAGGACCCCCCGGGGAAATCACGTGAGACCCCATGGGAAATCACGTGGGCCCCCAGGAGAAATCACGTGGGCCCCCAGGGGCTATCACGTGGGTCCCCAGGGGCAATCACGTGGGCCGCCAGGGGAAATCACGTGGGCCCCCAGTGAAAATCACGTGGGCCCCCAGGGAAAATCACGTGGGCCACCTGNAATCACGTGGGCCCCCAGGGAAAATACGTGGGACCCAGGGGTTATCACGTGGGGTCCCAGGGAAAATTGCGTGGGCCCCAGGGGCAATCACGTGGGCCCCCAGGTAAAATCACGTGGGCCCCCAGGGAAATCACGTGGGCCGCCAGGGGAAATCACTTGGGCCCCCAGGGGAAATCACGTGGGCCCCCAGGGGAAATCACTTGGGCCCCCAAGGGAAATCTCGTGGGGTCGCTGGGAAAATCACGAGGGCCCCCAGGGGCAATCACGTGGGCCACCTGGGGAAATCACGTGTTCCCCCAGGGGAAATCACGTGGGCCCCCAGGTGAAATCAAGTGGGCCCACAGAGGCAATCACGAGGGCCCCCAGGGGAAATCACGTTGGCCCCCAGGGCAAATCACGTTGGCCCTAATGGGCAATCAGTTGGGCCCTCCATGGAAATCACGTGGGCCCCCAGGGGCAATCACGTGTGCCCCCAGGGGAAATAAGTGGGCCCCCAGGAGAAATCTCGTGGGCCCCCAGGGGAAATCAAGTGGGCCCCCAGGGGAAAACACGTGGGCGCCCAGGGGCAATCACGTGGGCCCCCAGGGGAAATCAAGTGGGCCCCCAGGGGAAATCACGAGTTCCCCCAGGGTAAATCACGTGGGCCCCCAGGGGAAATCATGTGGGCCCCCAGGGGCAATCACGTGGGCCCCCTGGGGAAATCATGAGGGGTCCCTGGGAAAATCACATGGGCCCCGAGGGGCAATCACTTGGGCCCCCAGTGGAAATCACGTGGGGTCCCTGGGAAAATCACTTGTGCCCCCAGGGGCAATCAGGTGGGCCCCAGGGGCAATAACGTGGGCCCCCAGAGGCAATCATTTGGGCCCCCAGGGGCAATCATGTGGGCCCCGAGGGGAAATCACGTGGGCTCCCAGGGGAAATCACGTGGGGTCCCAGGGAAAATCACGTGGGCCCCCAGGGGCAATCACGTGGGCCCCCTGGGGAAATCACGTGCGCTTCCAGGGGCAATCACGTGCGCCCCCAGGGGAAATCACGTGGGCCCCCAGGGGAAATCACGTGGGCCCCCAGGGGAAATCACGTGGGCCTCCAAGGGAAATCTCGTCGGTCCCCAGGGGAAATCACGTGGGCCCCCAGGGGCAATCACGTGGACCCCCAGGGGCAATCACGTGGTCCCCCAGGGGAAATCACGTGGTCCCCCAGGGGCAATCACGTGGACCCCCAGGGGCAATCACGTGGTCCCCCAGGGGAAATCACGTGGGCCCCCAGGGGCAATCACGTGGGGTCCCTGGGAAAATCACGTGGGCCCCCAGGGAAAATCACGTGGGCCCCCAGGGAAAATCACGTGGGCCCCCAAGAGGCAATCACGTGGTCCCCCAGGGGAAATCACGTGGGCCCCCACGGGCAATCACGTGGGGTCCCTGGGAAAATCACGTGGGCCCCCAGGGGCAATCACGTGGGCCCCCAGGGGCAATCACGTGGGCCCCCAGGGGAAATCACTTGGGCCCCCAGTTAAAATCACGTGGGCCCCCAGGGAAAATCACGTGGGCCACCTGGGGCAATCACGAGGGCCCCCAGGGGAAATCACGTGGGCCCCCAGGGGAAATAACGTGGGCCCCCAGGGAAAATACGTGGGACCCAGGGGTTATCACGTGGGGTCCCAGGGAAAATTGCGTGGGCCCCAGGGGCAATCACGTGGGCCCCCAGGTAAAATCATGTGGGCCCCCAGGGGAAATCACGTTTGCCCCCAGGGGAAATCACTTGGGCCCCCAGGGGAAATCACGTGGGCCCCCAGGGGAAATCACTTGGGCCCCCAAGGGAAATCTCGTGGGGTCGCTGGGAAAATCACGAGGGCCCCCAGGGGCAATCACGTGGGCCACCTGGGGAAATCACGTTTTCCCCCAGGGGAAATCACGTGGGCCCCCAGGTGAAATCAAGTGGGCCCACAGAGGCAATCACGTGGGCCCCCAGGGGAAATCACGTTGGCCCCCAGGGCAAATCATGTTGGCCCTAATGGGCAATCAGGTGGACCCTCCATGGAAATCACGTGGGCCCCCAGGGAAATCACTTGGGCCCTCAGGGGCAATCACGTGGGGTCCCTGGGAAAATCACGTGGGCCCCCAGGGGAAATCACGTGGACACCTGGGGAAATCACGTGGGACCACAGGGGAAATCACGTGGGCCCCCAGGGGCAATCACGTGGGCCCCCAGGGGAAATCACGAGGGGCCCCTGGGAAAATCACTTGGGCCCCCAGGGGAAATCACGTGGGCACCCTGGGGAAATCACGTGGGACCCCAGGGGAAATCACCTGGGGTCCCTGGAAAAATCACGTGGGCCCCCAGGGTAAATCACGTGGGTCACCTGGGGAAATCACGTGGGCCACCTGGGGAAATCACGTGAGACCCCAGGGGCAATCAAGTGGACCCCAAGGGAAATCATGTGGGCCCCCAGGGGCAATCACGTGGGCCCCCAGGGGAAATCACGTGGGCCCCCAGGGGAAATCACGTTGGCCCTCAGGGGAAATCACGTGGGCCCGCAGGGGTAATCACATGGGACCCCAGGGAAAATCACGTGGGCCCCCAGGGAAATGACGTGGGCCCCCAGTGGCAATCACTTGGGCCCCAGGGGAAATTACGTGGGCCTACTGGGGCAATCACGTGGGCCCCCAGGGGAAATCACGAGGGTCCCCAGGGGAAATAACGTGGGCCCCCAGGGCAATCACGTGGGCCCCCAGGNAATCACGTGGGCCCCCAGGGGCAATCACGTGCTCCCCCGGGGGAAATCACGTGGGCCCCTAGGGGCAATCACGTGGGCCACCTGGGGAAATCACGTGGGCCCCCAGGGGAAATCACGTGGGCCCCCAGGGGTAATCACGTGGGCCCCCAGGGGAAATCACGTGGGCCACCTGGGGAAATCACGTGGGCCCTCAGGGGAAATCACCTGGGCCCCCAGGGGAAATCACGTGGGCCCCAGGGGCAATCACGTGGGCCCCCAGGGGCCATCCTGTGGACCCACAGGGGCAATCACGTGGGCCCCCAGGGGCAATCACGTGGGCGCCCAGGGGAAATCTCGTGGGCCCCCAGGGGAAATCACGTGGGACCCCATGGGAAATAACGTGGGCCCCCAGGGGCAATCACGTGGGGTCTCTAGGAATATCACATGGGCCACCAGGGGCAATCACGTGGGCCACCTGGGGAAATCACGTGTTCCCCCAGGGGAAATCACGAGGGCCCCCAGGTGAAATCAATTGGGCCAACAGAGGCAATCACGTGGGCCCCCAGGGGAAATCACGTGGGCCCCCAGGGGCAATCACGTGTTCCCCCAGGGGCAATCACGTGGGCCCCCAGGGGAAATCATGTGGGGCCCCAGGGGAAATCACGTGGGCCCCCAGGGGAAATCACGTGGGCGCCCAGGGGCAATCAGGTGGGGTCCCTGGGAAAATCACGTGGGCCCCCAGGGTAAATCACGTGGGCCCCCGGGGGAAATCACGTAGGCCCCCAGGGGCAATCACGTGGGCCCCCAGGGGCATTCACGTGGGCCCCCAGGCGCAATCACGTGGAGTCCCTGTGAATATCACGTGGGCCCCCAGGGGCAATCACGTGGAGTCCCTGGGAATATCACGTGGGTCCCCAGGGGCAATCACGTGGGCCCACAGGGGCAATCACTTGGGCCCCCAGGGAAAATCACGTGGGCCCCCAGTGGCAATCACGTGGGGTTCCTGGGGAAATCACGTGGGCCCCCAGGGTCAATCACGTGGGGTCCCTGGGAAAATCACATGGGCCCCTGGGGTAAATCACGTTCGCCCCCGGGGTAAATCTCGTGGGCCCCCGGGGGGAACCACGTGGGCCCCTGGNACGTGGGCCCACAGGGGCAATCACTTGGGCCCCCAGGGAAAATCACGTGGGCCCCCAGTGGCAATCACGTGGGGTTCCTGGGGAAATCACGTGGGCCCCCAGGGGCAATCACGTGGGACACCTGGGGAAATAACGAGGGCCTCCCGGGGAAATCATGTGGGCCCCCAGGGGAAACACGTGGGCGCCCAGGGGAAATCACGTGGGCCCCCAGGGGAAATCACGTGGGCCCCCAGGGGAAATCACGTGGGCCCCCAGGGGCAATCACGTGGGCCCCCAGGCGCAATCACTTGGGCTCCAGGGGAAATAACGTGGGCCCCTAGGGGCAATCACGTGGGCCCCCAGGGGCAATCACGTGGGCCCCCAGGGTCAAACACGTGGGGTCCCTGGGGAAATCACGTGGGCCCCCAGGGTCAATCACTTGAGGTCCCTGGGGAAATCACGTGGGCCCCCAGGGGCAATCACGTGGGGTCTCTGGGAAAATCGCGTGGGCCCCCAGGGGAAATCACGTGGCCACCTGGGGAAATCACGTGGGACCACAGGGGAAATCACGAGGGCCCCCAGGGGCAATCACGTGGGCCCTCAGGGGAAATCACGTGGGCCCCCAGGGGAAATCTCGTGGGGTCGCTGGGAAAATCACGAGGGCCCCCAGGGGCAATCACGTGGACCACCTGGGGAAATCACGTGGGCCCCCAGGGTCAAACACGTGGGGTCCCTGGGGAAATCACGTGGGCCCCCAGGGTAAATCACGTGGGGTCCCTGGGAAAATCACGTGGGCCCCCAGGGGAAATCACGTGGGCCCGCGGGGGAAATCACGTGGGCCCCCAGGGGAAATCACGTGGGGTCCCTGGGAAAATCACGTGGGCCCCCAGGGGAAATAACGTGGGTCCCCTGGGGAAATCACGTGGACCCCAAGGCTAAATCACGTGGGCCCCCAGGGGAAATCACGTGGGCCCCCAAGGGAAATCTCGTGGGCCCCCAGGGGAAATCACGTGGGACCACAGGGGAAATCACGTGGGCCCCCAGGGGAAATCACGTGGGCCACCAGGGGAAATCACGTGGGCCACCTCGGGAAAGCACGTGGGCCAACTGGGGAAATCACGTGGGCCCCCAGGGGAAATCACGTGGGACACCAAGGGAAATCACGTGCTGTCCCTGTGAAAATCACGTGGGCCCCCAGGGGCAATCACGTGGGCCACCTCGGGAAATCACGTGGGCCCCAAGGGGAAATCACGTGGGCCCCCAGTGGCAATCACGTGGGGTCCCTGGGAAAATCACGTGGGCCCCCAGGGGAAATCACATGGGGTCCCTGGGGCAATCACGTGGGCCACCTGGGGAAATCACGAGGACCCCCCGGGGAAATCACGTGAGACCCCATGGGAAATCACGTGGGCCCCCAGGAGAAATCACGTGGGCCCCCAGGGGCTATCACGTGGGCCCCCAGGGGCAATCACGTGGGCCCCCAGGGGCAATCACTTGGGCCCCCAGGGGAAATCACGTGGGCCGCCAGGGGCAATCACGTGGGCCCCCAGGGGAAATCACGTGGGCCTTCAGGGGCAATCACTTGGGCCCCCAGGGGAAATCACGTGGGCCCCCAGGGGAAATCACGTTGGCCCCCAGGGGACATCTCGTTGGCCCTAATGGGCAATCAGGTGGGGCCTCCGTGGTAATCACGTGGGCCCCCAGGGGCAATCACGTGTGCCCCCAGGGGAAATACGTGGGCCCCCAGGGGAAATCTCATGGGCCCCCAGGGGAAATCAAGTGGGCCCCCAGGGGAAATCACGTGGGCGTCCAGGGGCAATCACGTGGGCCCCCAGGGGAAATCAAGTGGGCCCCCAGGGGAAATCACGTGTTCCCACAGGTGAAATCAATTGGGCCCCCAGGGGAAATCACGTGGGCCCCCAGGGGAAATCACGTGGGCCCCCAGGGGAAATCACGTGGGCCCCCACGGGAAATCATGTGGGCCCCAGGGGCAATCACGTGGGCCCCCAGGGGCCATCCTGTGGACCCCCAGGGGCAATCACGTTGTCCCCCAGGGGAAATCACGTGGGCCCCCAGGGGCAATCACGTGGCGTCCCTGGGAAAATCACGTGGGCCCCCAGGGAAAATCACGTGGGCCCCCAGGGAAAATCACGTGGGCCCCCAGGGGAAATCACTTGGGCCCCCAGTGAAAATCACGTGGGCCCCCAGGGAAAATCACGTGGGCCCCCAGGGAAATGACGTGGGCCCCCAGTGGCAATCACTTGGGCCCCAGGGGAAATTACGTGGGCCTACTGGGGCAATCACGTGGGCCCCCAGGGGAAATCACGAGGGTCCCCAGGGGAAATAACGTGGGCCCCCAGGGCAATCACGTGGGCCCCCAGGGAAAATCACTTGGGCCCCCAGAGGAAATCAAGTGGGCCCACATATGCAATCACGTGGGCCCCCAGGGGAAATCACGTTGGCCCACAGGAGAATTCACGTTTGCCCCAATGGGCAATCAGTTGTGACCCGTGGAAATCACGTGGGCCCCCAGGGGAAATCACGTGGGCCCCCAGGGGAAATCACGTTGGCCCACAGGAGAATTCACGTTTGCCCCAATGGGCAATCAGTTGTGACCCGTGGAAATCACGTNAGGGGCCATCCTGTGGACCCACAGGGGCAATCACGTGGGCCCCCAGGGGCAATCACGTGGGCGCCCAGGGGAAATCTCGTGGGCCCCCAGGGGAATTCACGAGGGACCCCATGGGAAATAACGTGGGCCCCCAGGGGCAATCACGTGGGGTCTCTAGGAATATCACATGGGCCACCAGGGGAAATCACGTGTTCCCCAAGGGGAAATCACGTGGGCCCCCAGGTGAAATCAATTGGGCCAACAGAGGCAAACACGTGGGCCCCCAGGGGAAATCACCTTGGCCCCCAGGGGAAATCACGTGGGCCCCCAGGGGCAATCACGTGTTCCCCCAGGGGCAATCACGTGGGCCCCCAGGGGAAATCACGTGGGGCCCCAGGGGAAATCACGTGGGCCCCCAGGGGAAATCACGTGGGCCCCCAGGGGCAATCACGTGGGCCCCCAGGGAAAATCACGTGGGCCCCCAGGGGAAATCACGTGGGCCCCCAGGGGAAATCACGTGGGCCCCCAGGGTAAATCACGTGGGCCCCCGGGGGAAATCACGTAGGCCCCCAGGGGCAATCACGTGGGCCCCCAGGGGCATTCACGTGGGCCCCCAGGCGCAATCACGTGGAGTCCCTGTGAATATCACGTGGGCCCCCAGGGGCAATCACGTGGGCCCCCAGGGGAAATCACGTGGGCCTTCAGGGGCAATCACTTGGGCCCCCAGGGGAAATCACGTGGGCCCCCAGGGGAAATAACGTTGGCCCCCAGGGGAAATCACGTTGGCCCTAATGGGCAATCAGGTGGGCCCTCCGTGGTAATCACGTGGGCCCCCAGGGGCAATCACGTGTGCCCCCAGGGGAAATACGTGGGCCCCCAGGGGAAATCTCATGGGCCCCCAGGGGAAATCAAGTGGGCCTCCAGGGGAAATCACGTGGGCGTCCAGGGGCAATCACGTGGGCCCCCAGGGGAAATCAAGTGGTCCCCCAGGGGAAATCACGTGGGCCCCCAGGGGCAATCACGTGGTCCCNACGTGTGCCCCCAGGGGAAATACGTGGGCCCCCAGGGGAAATCTCATGGGCCCCCAGGGGAAATCAAGTGGGCCCCCAGGGGAAATCACGTGGGCGTCCAGGGGCAATCACGTGGGCCCCCAGGGGAAATCAAGTGGGCCACCAGGGGAAATCACGTGTTCCCACAGGTGAAATCAATTCGGCCCCCAGGGGAAATCACGTGGGCCCCCAGGGGAAATCACGTGGGCCCCCAGGGGAAATCACGTGGGCCCCCACGGGAAATCATGTGGGCCCCAGGGGCAATCACGTGGGACCCCAGGGGCCATCCTGTGGACCCCCAGGGGCAATCACGTTGTCCCCCAGGGGAAATCACGTGGGCCCCCAGGGGAAATCACGTGGGCCCCCAGGGAAAATACGTGGGACCCAGGGGTTATCACGTGGGGTCCCAGGGAAAATTGCGTGGGCCCCAGGGGCAATCACGTGGGCCCCCAGGTAAAATCACGTGGGCCCCCAGGGGAAATCACGTGGGCCCCCAGGGGAAATCACTTGGGCCCCCAGGGGAAATCACGTGGGCCCCCTGGGGAAATCACTTGGGCCCCCAAGGGAAATCTCGTGGGGTCGCTGGGAAAATCACGAGGGCCCCCAGGGGCAATCACGTGGGCCACCTGTGGAAATCACGTGTTCCCCCAGGGGAAAACACGTGGGCCCCCAGGTGAAATCAAGTGGGCCCACAGAGGCAATCACGAGGGCTCCCAGGGGAAATCACGTTGGCCCCCAGGGTAAATCACGTTGGCCCTAATGGGCAATCAGGTGGGCCCTCCATGGAAATCACGTGGGCCCCCAGGGGCAATCACGTGTGCCCCCAGGGGAAATAAGTGGGCCCCCAGGAGAAATCTCGTGGGCCCCCAGGGGAAATCAAGTGGGACCCCAGGGGAAAACACGTGGGCGCCCAGGGGCAATCACGTGGGCCCCCAGGGGAAATCAAGTGGGCCCCCAGGGGAAATCACGAGTTCCCCCAGGGTAAATCACGTGGGCCCCCAGGGGAAATCATGTGGGCCCCCAGGGGCAATCACGTGGGCCCCCTGGGGAAATCATGAGGGGTCCCTGGGAAAATCACATGGGCCCCGAGGGGCAATCACTTGGGCCCCCAGTGGAAATCACGTGGGGTCCCTGGGAAAATCACTTGTGCCCCCAGGGGCAATCAGGTGGGCCCCAGGGGCAATAACGTGGGCCCCCAGGGGCAATCATTTGGGCCCCCAGGGGCAATCATGTGGGCCCCCAGGGGAAATCACGTGGGCTCACAGGGGAAATCACGTGGGGTCCCAGGGAAAATCACGTGGGCACCCAGGGGCAATCACGTGGGCCCCCTGGGGAAATCACGTGCGCCTCCAGGGGCAATCACGTGCGCCCCCAGGGGAAATCACGTGGGCCCCCAGGGGAAATCATGTGGGCCCCCAGGGGAAATCACGTGGGCCTCCAAGGGAAATCTCGTCGGTCCCCAGGGGAAATCACGTGGGCCCCCAGGGGAAATCACGTGGACCCCCAGGGGCAATCACGTGGTCCCCCAGGGGAAATCACGTGGGCCCCCAGGGGCAATCACGTGGAACCCCAGGGGCAATCACGTGGTCCCCCAGGGGAAATCACGTGGGCCCCCAGGGGCAATCACGTGGGGTCCCTGGGAAAATCACGTGGGCCCCCAGGGAAAATCACGTGGGCCCCCAGGAAAAATCACGTGGGCCCCCAAGAGGCAATCACGTGGTCCCCCTGGGGAAATCACGTGGGCCCCCACGGGCAATCACGTGGGGTCCCTGGGAAAATCACGTGGGCCCCCAGGGGCAATCACGTGGGCCCCCAGGGGAAATCACGTGGGCCCCCAGGGTAAATCACTTGGGCCCCCAGTGAAAATCACGTGGGCCCCCAGGGAAAATCACGTGGGCCACCTGGGGCAATCACGAGGGCCCCCAGGGGAAATCACGTGGGCCCCCAGGGGAAATCACGTGGGCCCCCAGGGAAAATACGAGGGACCCAGGGGTTAACACGTGGGGTCCCAGGGAAAATTGCGTGGGCCCCAGGGGCAATCACGTGGGCCCCCAGGTAAAATCATGTGGGCCCCCAGGGGAAATCACGTGGGCCCCCAGGTGAAATCACTTGGGCCCCCAGGGGAAATCACGTGGGCCCCCAGGGGAAATCACTTGGGCCCCCAAGGGAAATCTCGTGGGGTCGCTGGGAAAATCACGAGGGCCCCCAGGGGCAATTACGTGGGCCACCTGGGGAAATCACGTTTTCCCCCAGGGGAAATCACGTGGGCCCCCAGGTGAAATCAAGTGGGCCCACAGAGGCAATCACGTGGGCCCCCAGGGGAAATCACGTTGGCCCTAATGGGCAATCAGGTGGACCCTCCATGGAAATCACGTGGGCCCCCAGGGGAAATCACGTGGGCCCCCAGGGGAAATCACTTGGGCCCTCAGGGGAAATCACCTGGGCCCCCAGGGGAAATCACGTGGGCCCCAGGGGCAATCACGTGGGCCCCCAGGGGCCATCCTGTGGACCCACAGGGGCAATCACGTGGGCCCCCAGGGGCAATCACGTGGGCCCCCAGGGTAAATCACGTGGGCCCCCAGGGGAAATCACGTGGGCCCCCATGGGAAATAACGTGGGCCCCCAGGGGCAATCACGTGGGGTCTCTAGGAATATCACATGGGCCACCAGGGGCAATCACGTGGGCCACCTGGGGAAATCACGTGTTCCCCCAGGGGAAATCACGTGGGCCCCCAGGTGAAATCAATTGGGCCAACAGAGGCAATCACGTGGGCCCCCAGGGGAAATCACCTTGGCCCCCAGGGGAAATCACGTGGGCCCCCAGGGGCAATCACGTGTGCCCCCAGGGGCAATCACGTGGGCCCCCAGGGGAAATCACGTGGGGCCCCAGGGGAAATCACGTGGGCCCCCAGGGGAAATCACGTGGGCGCCCAGGGGCAATCACGTGGGGTCCCTGGGAAAATCACGTGGGCCCCCAGGGTAAATCACGTGGGCCCCCGGGGGAAATCACGTAGGCCCCCAGGGGAAATCACGTGGGGCCCCAGGTGCAATCACGAGGGGTCCCTGGGAATATCACGTGGGCCCCCAGGTGCAATCACGAGGGGTCCCTGGGAATATCACGTGGGCCCCCAGTGGCAATCACGTGGGGTCCCTGGGGAAATCCCGAGGGCCCCCAGGGTCAATCACGTGGGGTCCCTGGGAAAATCACGTGGGACCCCAGGGGAAATATCATGGGCCCCTGGGGGAAATCACGTTCCCCACCGGGGGAAATCTCGTGGGCCCCCGGGGGAAACCACCTGGGCCCCCGGGGGAAATCACGTGGGCCCCAGGGGCAATCACGCGGGCCCCCAGGGGCAATCACGTGGGCCCCCAGGGGAAATCACTTGGACCCCCAGGGGAAATACTTGGGCCCCCAGGGGAAATCACGTGGGCCCGCAGCGGAAATCACGTGGGCCCCCAGGGGAAATCACGTGGGCCCCAGGCGCAATCACGTGGGCTCCAGGGGAAATCACGTGGGCCCCCAGGGGCAATCACGTGGGGCCCCAGGGTCAATCATGTGGGCCCCCAGAGGAAATCACGTGGGCCCCCAGGGGAATTCACGTGGGCCCCTAGGGGCAATCACGTGGGCCCCCAGGGGAAATCACGTGGGCCCCCAGGGGAAATCACGTGGGCCCCCAAGGGGAAATAACGTGGGGTCCCTGGGAAAATCACGTGGGCCCCAAGGGGAAATCACAAGGGCCCCCAGGGGAAATCATGTGGGCCCCCATGGGCAATCACGTGGGCCCCCAGGGGAAATCACGAGGGGTCCCTGGGAAAATCACGTGGGCCCCGAGGGGCAATCACGTGGGCCCCCAGTGGAAATCACGTGGGGTCCCTGGGAAAATCACGTGTGCCCACAGGGTCAATCACGTGGGCCCCCAGGGGCAATCACGTGGGCCCCCAGGGGCAATCACGTGGGCCCCCAGTGGCAATCTTGTGGGCCCCCAGGGGAAATCACGTGGGCTCCCAGGGGAAATCACGTGGGGTCCCAGGGAAAATCACGTGGGCCCCAAGGGGCAATCACGTGGGCCCCCTGGGAAAATCTCGTGGGCCTCCAGGGGCAATCACGTGGGCCCGCAGGGGAATTCACGTGGGCCCCCAGGGGAAATCACGTGGGCCCCCAGGGGAAATCTCGTGGGCCCCCAGGGGAAATCACGTGGGCCTCCAGGGGAAATCACGTCGGTCCCCAGGGGAAATCAGGTGGGCCCCCAGGGGCAATCACGTGGGCCCCCAAGGGCAATCACGTGGGCCCCCAGCGGAAATCACTTTGGCCCCCAGGGGAAATCACGTGGTCCCCCAGGGGAAATCACGGGGGCCCCCAGGGGAAATCACGTGGGCCGCCGGGGAAATCACGTGGGCCCCCAGGGAAAATCACTAGGGACCCCAGGGGAAATCACGTGGGCCCCCAGGGGCAATCACGTGGGGTCCCTGGGATAANCGGTCCCCAGGGGAAATCAGGTGGGCCCCCAGGGGCAATCACGTGGGCCCCCAAGGGCAATCACGTGGGCCCCCAGCGGAAATCACTTTGGCCCCCAGGGGAAATCACGTGGTCCCCCAGGGGAAATCACGGGGGCCCCCAGGGGAAATCACGTGGGCCGCCGGGGAAATAACGTGGGGCCCCAGGGAAAATCACTAGGGACCCCAGGGGAAATCACGTGGGCCCCCAGGGGCAATCACGTGGGGTCCCTGGGATAATCACGTGGGCCCCCAGGGGCAATCACGTGGGCCCCCAGGGGAAATCACGTGGACCCCGGGGAAATCCCGTGGGCCCCCAGGGGTAATCACGTGGGCCCCCAGGGGAAATCACGTGGGACCCCAGGTGAAATCACGTGGGCCCCCGGGGAAATCACGTGGGCCCCCAGGGAAAATCACTTGGGACCCCAGGGGAAATCACGTGGGCCCCCAGGGGCAATCACGTGGGGTTCCTGGGATAATCACGTGGGCCCCCAGGGGCAATCACGTGGGCCCCCAGGGGAAATCACGTGGACCCCGGGGAAATCACGTGGGCCCCCAGGGGTAATCACGTGGGCCCCCAGGGGAAATCACGTGGGCCCCCAGGGGAAATCACGAGGGCCCTCAGGGGAAATCACCTGGGCCCCCAGGGGAAATCACGTGGGCCCCAGGGGCAATCACGTGGGCCCCCAGGGGCCATCCTGTTGACCCCCAGGGGCTATCACGTGGGCCCCCAGGGGCAATCACGTGGGCCCCCAGGGGAAATCTCGTGGGCCCCCAGGGGAAATCACGTGGGCCCCCATGGGAAATAACGTGGGCCCCCAGGGGCCATCACGTGGGGTCTCTAGGAATATCACATGGGCCACCAGGGGCAATCACGTGGGCCACCTGGGGAAATCACGTGTTCCCCCAGGGGAAATCACGTGGGCCCCCAGGTGAAATCAATTGGGCCAACAGAGGCAATCACGTGGGCCCCCAAGGGCAATCACGTGGGCCCCCAGCGGAAATCACTTTGGCCCCCAGGGGAAATCACGTGGTCCCCCAGGGGAAATCACGGGGGCCCCCAGGGGTAATCACGTGGGCCCCCAGGGAAAATCACTTGGGCCCCCAGGGGAAATCACGTGGGCCCCCAGAGGCAATCACGTGTGGTCCCTGGGATAATCACTTGGGCCCCCAGGGGCAATCACGTGGGCCGCCAGGGGAAATCACGTGGGCCCCGGGGAAATCACGTGGGACCCCAGGGGAAATCATGTTGGCCCCCAGGGGCAATCACGTGGGCCCCCAGGGGAAATCATGTTGGCCCCCAGGGGCAATCACGTGGGCCCCAGGGGCAATCACGTGGGCACACAGGGGCAATCACGTGGGCCCCCAGGGGAAATCTCGTGGGCCCCCAGGGTAATCACGTGGGCCCCCAGGGGAAATAACGTGGGCCCCCAAGGGCAATCACGTGGGCACCCAGGGGAAACCACGTGGGCCCCCGGGGGAAATCACGTGGGCCCCAGGGGCAATCACGGGGGCCCCCAGGGGCAATCACGTGGGCCCCCAGGGGAAATCACTTGGACCCCTAGGGGAAATACGTGGGCCCCCAGGGGAAATCACGTGGGCCCCCAGCGGAAATCACGTGGGCCCCCAGGGGAAATCACGTGGGTCCCAGGCCCAATCACGTGGGCTCCAGGGGAAATCACGTGGGCCCCCAGGGGCAATCACGTGGGGCCCCAGGGGCAATCATGTGGGCCCCCAGAGGAAATCACGTGGGCCCCCAGGGGAATTCACGTGGGCACCCAGGGGCAATCACGTGGGCCCCCAGGGGAAATCAAGTGGGCCCCCAGGGGCAATCACGTGGGCCCCAAGGGGAAATCACGTGGGGCCCCTGGGAAAATCACGTGAGCCCCCAGGGGAAATCACGTGGGCCCCCAGGGGAAATCACGTGGGCACCCTGGGGAAATCACGTGGGCCCCCAGGGNNCGTGGGGCCCCAGGGGCAATCATGTGGGCCCNTGGGCCCCCAGGGGAAATCACGTGGGCCCCCAGGGGAAATCACGTGGGCCCCCAGGGGAAATCACGTGGGCCCCCAGGGGAAATCACGTGGGCCCCTAGGGGCAATCACGTGGGCCCCCAGGGGAAATCACGTGGGCCCCCAGGGGTAATCACGTGGGCCCCCAAGGGGAAATAACGTGGGGTCCCTGGGAAAATCACGTGGGCCCCCAGGGGAAATCAAAAGGGTCCCCAGGGGAAATCATGTGGGCCCCCAGGGGCAATCACGTGGGCCCCCAGGGGAAATCACGAGGGGTCCCTGGGAAAATCACGTGGGCCCCGAGGGGCAATCACGTGGGCCCCCAGTGGAAATGACGTGGGGTCGCTGGGAAAATCACGTGTGCCCACAGGGTCAATCACGTGGGCCCCCAGGGGCAATCACGTGGGCCCCCAGGGGCAATCACGTGGGCCCCCAGGGGCCATCCTGTGGACCCCCAGGGGCAATCACGTGGGGCCCCAGGGGCAATCACGTGGGCCCCCAGGGGAAATCTCGTGAGCCCCCTGGGGAAATCACGTGGGCCCCCATGGGAAATAACGTGTTCCCCCAGGGGAAATCACTTGGGCCCCCAGGTGAAATCAATTGGGCCAACAGAGGCAATCACGTGGGCCCCCAGGGGAAATCACGTTGGCCCCCAGGGGAAATCACGTGGGTCCCCAGGGAAAATCACGTGGGCCCCCAGGGGAAATCACGTGGACCCCCAGGGGCAATCACGTGGGCCCCCAGGGGAAATCACGGGGGCCACCAGGGGAAATCACGTGTGCCCCCAGGTGAAATCACGTGGGCCCCCAGGGGAAATCACGTGGGCCCCCAGGGAAAATCACGTGGGCCCCCAGGGGAAATCACGTGGGCCCCCAGGGGCAATCACGTGGGCCCCCAGGGGAAATCACATGGGCCCCCAGGGGAAATCACGTGGGCACACAGGGGAAATCACGTGGGCCCCCAGGGGCAAT
>SJYO01022335.1:0-30000 GCA_006410555.1 Capra ibex | reverse complement strand
GCTCCACTGCTTTAGCACTTTCTGCCACCCCACCCCAGGAGGCAACTCCTCTCCTTCTTCTTCAGGGAGAAGAAAAACACACTCATAAAGGGAATAAAACCAGTTTGGGCCTGACCCTCAGGGCTTCTGCTCCACATACACAAAAGTAAACATTGAAAGTGTTAGTGGCTCAACAATGTCCAACTCTTTGTGACCACGTGGGCTATAGCCTTAGCCTTCCAGGTTCCTCCGTCCATGGGATTCTCCAGGCAAGGATACTGGAGTGGATAGCGATTCCCTTATCCAGGGGATCTTCCTGACCCAGGGGTCAAACCTGGGTCTCCTGTGTTGCAGGCAGTTTCCTTACCATCTAAGCCACCGGGGAAGCCCTCTGCTCCAGCAACTTTGGATCAAGTCCCACCACCAATAGGGTGGTGGTGGCCACAGCACAGAAAAAATCCTGCCTCACACCTGGATCCCATTCTAGTCCCTCCATTGCCAGCCCCAACTCTTAAAACTGTGACAGCTACCACACACCCTAAGGAAAGACTTACATCTTCCCCTTAATCCTTTAAACAACTGTCTTTAATTCTCTGAACCTACTTGTTTATCAAAGCTGCTTCAAAGTCTTTGCCTGCTTAATCCAACATCTAACTCTTGATGAGTCAGTTTCTATCAGCTACTTTTTATTGACTGTAAGTCATAATTTTCTATTTCTTTTTTTTTCTATTTCTTAAATGTCTTCTACTAGATTGTTTTATGCTGAACATTGTAACTGATACATTTTAGAAGCTCTGAAGTCTTTTATCTTCCCCTGGTGCCCTAGATGCTTAGTCATTCAGGTGTGTCTGACTCTTTGTCAGCCTGTGGACTATAGCCCGCCAGGTTCCTCTGTCCATGGGATTCTCCAGGCAAGAACACTGGAGTGGGTTGCTGTGCCCTCCTCCAGAGGATCTTCCCAACCCAGGGATCAAACCCAGGTCTCCCACATTGCAAACAGATTCTTTACTGTCTGAGCCACCAGGGAAGCCCTATCTTCCCCTGGAAAGTGATTATTGTTCTAGTCCCATGTACAGTTCCTGGCTGAACATCACGAACTTGTATATGCTTGGTGTCACATTTTGTTACTGGGGATCTCTAAGAAGCTTACTACATTTCCCAAGCCCCTCTAGCTGGATAGGAGTCAACATTTACACACTATCTCCCCTGTAAATGTAGCTAGAACATTAGGCTTTATTAGGGCAGATACCAACTAGATGGATGTGAGTTTGAGTGAACTTTGGGAGTTGGTGATGGACAGGGAGGCCTGGTGTGTTGCAATTCATGGGGTCGCAAATTGTCGGACACAACTGAGCAACTGAACTGAACTGAGAGTAGGTCTTTGTTGCTGTTGTTTGCTTTTAAAATGAGGGTTTTTGATGTCTCAGCTGAATGCCCACCAGGTTAAAAGGATGTTTACACTGACTCACTTTGCTATACACCTGAAACTAACACAAAATTGTAAATCAACTATACTCCATTAAACATTTCTTAAAAAAGAATATTTACAATTTTTTTGCACTCTTTCTGTAGCAGGTACAATCCAGTAAGCCCAGTGCTGTCTGCTAAAGCTCAGTTTGCTCCACTGCCAAGAACCATTGGGAAACCCTCTGCACAATTGCCTTATTGCCAATATTTTTCCCCATATATTCCAATGACTTAAGTTGCTAGGGGTTCTTGACTTCTGACTCTTCAATTCAGCATGATTTCCATGCTCTACTCTGGCTCAGTGTGCTGTGCCCAGACTATCATGTCCAGGTAGGTAGCTGTTCTGATTATAGATCTTACCTGGAGTGCCTCAACTCTCATGGATTGCAGTCTTGTATCACCAGTTGTACAGTGCCTGAGTGCTGTTGTTTCATATATTCAGTTTAATGATTTACAAAAAGAGGATGTCAAGTAGAGTTTCCTTTTTATAGCCATTTTGTTTTCACCATGGGATTTGTTCATATTTCTCACTTCAGTTCAGTCGCTCAGTCATGTCCAACTCTTTGTAACCCCATGGACTGCAGCACACCAAGCTTCCCTGTCCATCATCAACTCCCAAACCTTGCTCAAACTCATGTCCATCAAGTCAGTGATGCCATCCTACCATCTTATCCTCCATCGTCCCCTTCTCCTCCTGCCTTCCATCTTTCCCAGCATCAGGGTCTTTTCCAATGAGTCAGTTCTTCGCATCAGGTGGCCAAAGTATTGGAGTTTCAATTTAAGCATCAGTCCTTCCAGTGAATATTCAGGACTGATTTCCTTTAGAATTGGCTGAGGTCAGTGCTATCTAAGAGAACTTTCTGCAATAATGTAAATATTCTACACATCTGCTGCCCAATAAAGGAGCTACTAGCCACACACCATTACTGAGCACTTAAAATGTGGCTAGTGAAACTGAAGAACTGGAACTTTAAATATTATTTAAATTAATCACATGAGGTTAGTAGTTATCATGTTCAACAATGCAGTTCTAAGAAATAGGGATAAAAGCACTTGACCCAAGCCAGAACAATTGCTTTATTTATCTTAGTTTTCTTGCTTGAATCAGTTTCCTAACTAGCTTTGTATTTTTCTTACTTTGGTTCTCAGAAAATCACTCATCCCAGTCACCATGACTCATTTTTTTCTCTAAGTTTTCTGATACTTCTGTTTCTGCATTGAATCTGACATGATGCCAGTCTTGATTTCCACTCTTCTTACTTTTCTTGATTTAGCCTGTTTCCTTGATGCTGGTCCAGAGTTTTGCTCTAAAAATAAATTGTAGTGTAAATTCTAGGTCTCTAATAAATGGAAACTGTGTTCCAACCATACTGAAAGCCACAATGGCACTGTGCACTGCTCCTTATTGTGTGTTTGTCTATTTTGATATTTTGACCCTAAGACAAACTAGAGGCTTTCTTTTTAGGAGAGAGTCAGAGTTTAGAAAAACACTTAGGAATTATTTGGATTTATCAAGAAATATAGATATATATTCAGAATAAAGTCAGTTTTACTTCAGTTGGTCTAAATTTACATCATTAGAATATTCTGTGAAAGCTAGATCATTTTTACTCCAAGCTATTCTTTGAAATCAGCATTTAATGTAGAAATAAAATCATAACTAAGCATAAATCTCCTTGGCTAACCTAAAGGCATTAGATTTCCATATCCATTAGATTTCAACATCTACCTACTAGAAAGTAACAGAACTTAAAATAGGTAAAAGCTATATATTAAAACGAGCAGATTATGAGAGAATTAGATATGTCTATCTAAAATAATAAAATGATAGCAACTTTATTATGCTACAAGAGTCATTCACTCTTGATGTTTTGCTTTCAAAACTGTATGGGGTAAATGGGATTGCTTAACTAACAATTAGGTCACGCAAAAGAAATACCAATTTGCTATTTACATGGACTATGGGCCAGCTATATTTTTGCATTCATAGCATGTTAACTGTACATCATTAAAAGTGTGTTCTATTTGTCTAATCATTTTATTATAATGCTAACTATGATTCATATTCTCACCTTTTATAGTCTATTGCTTTGTAACATAGTACTTAATGGCTTTACAAATTAAAATCATTACAGAAAGATGACATGGTTAACTGCTGCATTTTAATTGCTGGATATTTGTTACCATGGAGATACACTGATAAAATACAACTAAAAAATAATGAGAATAAAAATAATTAATAGTTATTATCTAAAACATAGGAATGAAAGGAACCATGAAATAGTCTTTTCCCACTTCCATAATGAAACCAGAGCCACTGTCATTTTGTCCAAGAAAAAGAAAGTCATCTTTTGTTCATGGCATGCTCCTTATAATCAAATCCATTGGCTTAAATTTATGTTCATTTTTTCTTACTCTGTAGTCATATCATATGCTGATAAAAATCATATCATATCCAGATAGAATTCTGTTCTTGCTAAATCACAAAAACTAGTAGTATTTTGTTTGACATTTTCTTATATTGTATTACACCATTTAACCAAACATCTCAATGATTCAGCTACATGGCATGCACAATATAGATAAAGAGTCCATGCATCTTTTGCTTTCTTGTCCTCCATGGCACCTAGTTTCATGTTTTGTATAGAAGCACTCTAACTATTAACATCATAGATAAACTCTCTCACATGCATAAAAGTTGGAAATCTGGACCTACCTGTCTAACAGGCTGAAATTACTGTGGGCTCTCCCATCCTATGCTCTATTTCACTAGTTTTGAATTTAAGCTTCTTATGCTTCTGCTACTGGAGATGAGTGGAGAAATAACTCCAGAAAGAATGAAGGGATGGAGCCAAAGCAAAAACAATACCCAGTTGTGGATGTGACTGGTGATAGAAACAAGGTCGGATGCTGTAAAGAGCAGTGTTGCATAGGAACCTGGAATGTCAGGTCCATGAATTAAGGCAAATTGGAAGTGGTCAAACAGGAGATGGCAAGAGTGAACATTGACATTCTAGGAAACAGGGAACTAAAATGGACTGGAATGGGTGAATATAACTCAGATCACCATTATATCTACTGCTGCAAGCAGGAATCCCTCAGAAGAAATGGAGTAGCCATCATGGTCAACAAAAGAGTCCGAAATGCAGTACTTGGATGCAATCTCAAAAACAACAGAATGATCTCTGTTCATTTCCAAGGCAAATCATTCAATATCACGGTAATCCAAGCCTATGCCCCAACCATCAACGCTGAAGAAACTGAAGTTGAACGGTTTTATGAAGACCTACAAGACCTTTTAGAACTAATACCCAAAAAAGATGTCCTTTTCATTATAGGGGACAGGAATGCAAAAGTAGGAAGTCAAGAAACACCCGGAGTAACAGGCAAATTTGGCCTTGGAATACGGAATGAAGCAGGGCAAAGACTAACAGAGTTTTGCCAAGAAAATGCACTGGTCATAGCAAACACCCTCTTCCAACAACACAAGAGAAGACTCTACACATGGACATCACCAGGTGGTCAACACCGAAATCAGATTGATTATATTCTTTGCAGCCAAAGATGGAGAAGCTCTATACAGTCAACAAAAACAAGACCAGGAGCTGACTGTGGCTCAGATCATGAACTCCTTATTACCAAATTCAGACTCAAATTGAAGAAAGTAAGGAAAACCGCTAGACCATTCAGGTATGACCTAAATAAAATCCCTTATGATTATACAGTAGAAGTGAGAAATAGATTTAAGGGCCTAGATCTGATAGATAGAGTGCCTGATGAACTATGGAATGAGGTTCGTGGCATTGTACAGGAGACGGGGATCAAGACCATCCCCATGGAAAAGAAATGCAAAAAAACAAAATGGCTGTCTGGGGAGACCTTACAAATAGCTGTGAAAAGAAGAGAGGTGAAAAGCAAAGGAGAAAAGGAAAGATACAAGCATCTGAATGCAGAGTTCCAAAGAATAGCAAGAGGAGATAAGAAAGCCTTCTTAAGCAATCAATGCAAAGAAATAGAGGAAAACAACAGAATGGGAAAGACTAGAGATCTCTTCAAGAAAATTAGAGATACCAAGGAAACATTTCATGCAAAGATGGGCTCAATAAAGGACAGAAATAGTCTGGGACCTAACAGAAGCAGAAGATATTAAAAAGAGGTGGCAAGAATACGTGGAAGAACTGTACAAAAAGGATCTTCATGACCCAGATAATCATGATGATGTGATCACTAATCTAGAGCCAGACATCTTGGAATGTGAAGTCAAGTGGGCCTTAGAAAGCATCACTATGAACAAAGCTAGTGGAGGTGATGAAATTCCAGTTGATCTGTTTCAAATCCTGAAAGATGATGCTGTGAAAGTGCTGCATTCAATATGCCAGCAAGTTTGGAAAACACAGCAGTGGCCACAGGACTGGAAAAGGTCAGTTTTCATTCCAATCCCAAAGAAAGACAATGTCAAAGAATGCTCAAACTACCGCACAAGTTGCACTCATGTCACATGCTAGTAAAGTAATGCTCAAAATTCTTCAAGCCAGGCTTCAGCAATACATCAACTGTGAACTTCCTGATGTTCAAGCTGGTTTTAGAAAAGGCAGAGAAACCAGAGATCAAATTGCCAACAACTGCTGCATCATGGAAAAAGCAAGAAAGTTCCAGAAAAAACATCTATTTCTGCTTTAAGACTATGCCAAAGCCTTTGACTGTGTGGATCACAATAAACTGTGGAAAATTCTGAAAGAGATGGGAATACCAGACCACCTGACCTGTCTCTTGAGAAATCTGTATGCAGGTCAGGAAGCAACAGTTAGAACTTGACATGGAACAACAGACTGGTTCCAAATAGGAAAAGGAATACGTCAAGGCTGTATATTGTTACCCTGCTTATTTAACTTTTATGCAGAGTACATAATGAGAAGTGCTGGACTGGAAGAAACACAGGCTGGAATCAAGATTGCACGGATAAATACCAATCACCTCAGATATGCAGACGACACCACCCTTATGGCAGAAAGTGAAGAGGAGCTAAAAGGCCTCTTGATGAAAGTGAAAGAGGAGAGCGAAAAAGTTGGCCTAAAGCTCAACATTCAGAAAACGAAGATCATGGCATCTGGTCCCATCACTTCATGGGAAATAGATAGGGAAACAGTAGAAATAGGGTCAGACTTTATTTTTGGGGGCTCCAAAATCACTGCAGATGGTGATTGCGGCCATGAAATTAAAAGACGCTTACCCCTTGGAAGAAAAGTTATGACCAACCTAGATAGCATATTCAAAAGCAGAGACATTACTTTGCCGACTAAGGTCCGTCTAGTCAAGGCTATGGTTTTTCCTGTGGTCATGTATGGATGTGAGAGTTGGACTGAGAAGAAGGCTGAGCACTGAAGTATTGATGCTTTTGAACTGTGGTATTGGAGAAGCCTCTTGAGAGTCCTTTGGACTGCAAGGAGATCCAACTAGTCCATTCTAAAGTAGATCAGTCCTGGGTGTTCTTTGGAAGGAATGATGCTAAAGCTGAAACTCCAGTACTTTGGCCACCTCATTTGAAGAGTTGACTCATTGGAAAAATTGATGCTGGGAGGGATTGGGTGCAGGAGGAGAAGGGGAGGAGAGAGGATGATATGGCTGGATGGCGTCACCAATTCGATGGACGTGAGTTTGAGTGAACTCCAGGAGTTGGTGATGGACAGGGAGGCCTGGCATGCTGCAGTTCATGGGCTCACAAAGAGTCGGACACGACTGAGCGACTGAACTGAACTGATGCTTCGTAACCTGACTATCAACTATTTCAAAGAGGAGATATTGGATTATTTCTAACCCTGCCATTGTGATTAGTCAGCTCAATATATTCTATCTATGAAATCTTTGTGATAGTAAAAGATGTTGCTTAGTTTCTATGGGTTCATAGGCCAATTTTCAGTCTTTCCAGACGTGACCTGGCACTCTGCCATGTAACTAGAAACAGACAACATAAGCAAATACTAGATTGGAGAGAAGTGGGAGGAATGAAAAGAGGAGGGCACCCAAATAATCACCTCAATGTGATATTTAAAAGATTTTGAGAACAAAGCAAAGTGTAGAATGAAAAGACTTGAGGAGATGATTTATGCTTCCAGGCTTTCGCTTCAGAAGAAAATAAAAACTTATTTAATTTAAAGCTAAATTTGCTGACTGTACAATAGTCTGACTTCATTTAACATAACTTGTCAAGGAAAGAAGATGGGAAGGAATTGAGGACAAGTAAAATATGAGGAAATTCAAGATAGAAAGATGAAGTTTGTAGAAAAAACTGAATGGAGGGACACTGGCCAGCAGCCAGGCTTCTTACAGGTGAAATGAGCATCCTAGACTGTGGCTTGAAGAGATTACTCCCAGCATTTACCTGGTTTACTGTTACTCTGTATACAAAGTATGTCTCTCAACTTCGTTCCCCTATGGAATTAATTATTTTTTAAACATCAACTTTGTTTTACTTCACAACGTTCCAAATAACTATATCCATGTTTCAAGTATAACTGTAAGGATTGTTGCTTCCTTATAAACCTATAGTCAACCTGACATATATTTGGCATTGAGGCCAAATATCTCATTGTTGGGTTAGAAGCTAAGATTTAAAGATTTAGATTTAGAACATCTTTTAAAATAAAAGTAACTCTGTAATTGGGATCAATAGAAATAAGGGAGTACATGACTACCACTCTTTCTAGAATAGCTCAGCACTAGTCTTGAATATCTCAAAGAGAAACAAAATAACATTCTTAGTATTCATCCACATTATTTTCACAATGGTGGTGAGAAAACTCTTGAAAAAAGTCACCATTTTAAACATTATTTATACTTTTCAAACCCTTGACTTATAGACAAACTTGTGAAAAATATCCTTGTAACTAGGATTGAACAAAAACACAAGAATACCCAAAGAAGTAATTTGAAGGAAAACTATGTTGACTGAAAAGTTATTTTAGATATATAAAATGCTAGATGATAATGTTGATTATATGAGACATTTTGATGACTTAAGCTCATTACTAGGATTCATAAAAGGTAACTATCAATCATACTTAACATAATATACATTTTTATACCCATTACCCTAAAGAAACAAAGCCAGTTCTAGTTTATTAGTTTGTGTCTACAGTAGCTCAACTTATTTGATTTAGTATAAACATTGGCCTGGTGTTAACCATTCATCAGTGTTTTGTTTATGTAATTTAATTTTATGCAAAACAAACTTTCCACACTCAATAATTTGGTCCAGCCAATCAAATTCACTTAGCCTATCTATTGTCAACCTTCAAAAAATTATTTATGGATGTGCTGACTCTAACCTTATAATTATATCATTTAGAATCAAAATTTTCAGTTCTGCTATTCAAGTTTACTTATAAAAATCTACTCCTCTAAACACAGAAAAATAGAAGTTAATCTGCATTACTGACTCATGGCATAGCAATGCTGATCAAGATATTTCATCAACATATTTGCAAGAGAAGGTTAAATTCTAGTTTCTTTCTTTTTGTCTTAAAAGGATTCTAATACTTTCCTGGTGTTAATTAAATACTGAAAGATTCATCTTTTCTAAGTAGGACAATGGAATTAGAAACAGCTCAAAGAGAGTATAGCTAGAAAATATAGCGTAAGGGTGGATTTAAGCAGAAAACTTGATTGTTCAGAATACTTTGCAATATATTGTTCTTTCTTTATGAAACTGATGCTTTGGACAACCGAGGAAATTTTGTGGTTATTTTCCAAGAAACAAAGGTGATAAAACTTTAACTTTGAGCTGAGTTAACCATTAAATCTCTCTCCTGTTGTGATTATTTTGCCATATGTGCAAGGTGGTTGGCATTGAGGACTGGCTTCCCTGGTGGCTCAGAGGTTAAAGCATCTGCCTGCAATGCAGGAGACCCAGGTTCAATCCCTGGGTTGGGAAGATCCCTGGAGAATGAAATGGCGCCCCACTCCAGTATTCTTGCCTGGAGAATCCCATGGATGGAGGAGCCTGGTGGGCTACAGTCCACAGGGTCGCAAAGAGTCAGACACAACTGAGTGACTTCACTTCACTTCACTTTGGCATTAATAGGATGCTGAAATAAACCCTAGAATAGTTCATCTGTACTTTTTAATCCCACCTATTGAATTTACCATTTTCCCATATTTTAATTTCAAAACTTCTTGTTGTTGCTTTGTTTTCTGATAACTTCTTTTTTCAGATAAGTCGATTCTTGCTTTTCAAATGCAGTGTCTTGCTTTGCAAATCGCTTTGAGGATACCAACTAGAATTATTTTTCTTCCTTTAGTTTATATTATCAATTATATAGTTGTAATTTTTGAAGGCATTTGTTTTGTTACTTCATATTGTATATCTTTTGCTTTGTTTATTTTCCTCAAATATTTGGTCATCTTTGGTTTTCTATTTATTAATGAATAGTAACTGCCATGTATACATAATACAAAAGTTTTAACAAATACATATAACTATATTCATGAATAGAATATAACTTCTGTTTCCAAATTGTACAATATCTCCTGTTATAAATTAACAATTAAACACATTTGTGGAAAAAACAAAATTTAACTACATAGAAATAAAAGGGTAATAGAGGGACTTGTGCTTCTAGATGTTTTGGAAGAACTGGTATAGGATATGTAGCACAGTAGCTAAAAGCTGGAGAAGATCAACCATCGGTGGGACAATATAAAATGGCCTAGTATGAGGTTAATTGGAGTTCTCAAAGTAGAATGTGTCAGGCAGAAAAATATATATATTTGAAAAAATGGCTGACATTTTTCACCTTTGATTAATCCTAAGTATTCAAGAAGCTCAATGAACTCCAAGGAAGAGAGACATATCTTTAAAAGCATACCAAGGGATGTTATTATCAAATTATTGAACTAATGATTTTAAAAAACAATTAAAACATCATAGAAATTATTTCAAATGAAAATTCATATCTATGTAAGCAATAAAGTATATTAGAAAAGATAAATGTGTTAGTAAACACAAAAGACATTTTTTTCCTCCTTTCTAAATTTTTTTAAAAGATAACTGTTGGAAGGAAAAAATATATCATTGGGCTTTGGCCATAAAACTGTAGTAGAAATAAAAGGTATAAAAACAATACTGCAAATAAAAGAGGGGTAAAGGAAAACATACTTCTCTAAATTCATGTATTGTTTGAGAAATGGTATATTATTCTTTGAAGGTACATCATGATAAGCTGAACATGTATATTTAAATTATAGAGCAACCACTAATCTAATNTCATGTATTGTTTGAGAAATGGTATATTATTCTTTGAAGGTACATCATGATAAGCTGAATATGTATATTTAAATTATAGAGCAACCACTAATTTAATGTA
Organism: Capra ibex; assembly: GCA_006410555.1. NCBI lineage: Eukaryota > Metazoa > Chordata > Mammalia > Artiodactyla > Bovidae > Capra > Capra ibex. The sequence goes on along the minus strand of SJYO01022335.1, from coordinate 19,192 downwards.
AATAAGTATACTTAATAAGCCTAAAGGAGAGAAAATGAAATACCAAAATATACTAACTTAATCCAAAATAACACAGGAAAAGAGAAAAAAATTAAATGAAGGATATGGGACGAATAAGAAAACTAATCAAGGTAGGTAATAGACTTAGGACATAGCCATGTAAATAATTACATTAAATGTAATTATTCCAAAAACTCAAAAGGTAGAGATTGCCATACAGGATATTAAAAAAAAACCTAAATATGCTATCTACATAAAGCATATTTTAAATATAAATATAGAGCTTAACAGTAAAGGATAAAAAAAGATCATAACAACACATAAGAAAATTGGAGTCACTATATCAATACCAAAGAGAACTAATAGAAAAAAGATGACCACACAAAACAAAATGATAATGATACTTTGTCATTACTTCATAATGATAAAGTATCAATCATTAAAGAAATAAAATTATAACAAAAATGTGTGTGTGCTTAGTCGCTCAGTTGTGTATGACTCTTTGTGACCCCTGTACTGTAGCCCACCAGTCTCCTGTGTCCATGGGGATTCTCCAGGCAAGAATACTGGAGTGGATTGCCCTGTGCTCCTTCAGAGGATCTTCCCAACCCAGGGGCTGAACCCACGTCTTTTGCATTGAACACAGATTCTTTACCATCTGAGTCACCAGGGAAAATAGTATTAGTCAGAATTGAAACCCATACTTTCAGAAAATTATAAATAGAAGGGAACACTCACAGCAAACTTTGGACATCCATGCACACGTTGTAGTTAATATTGAAAGAGAAACTCTCCTTAAGACTGGGAATGGGGCAAACTGGGAAAGAATGCTCTCACCATGTCAACATTGTACATTAAGTTCTAGATACTGCAATGTCAAGAAAAATAAAATATCTACAAGTAGCAAAAAAATAAGCAAAACAGTATGTACATACAGCATGATTATACATAAACAATTCTAAAGGATCTACAAAAATGACATTAGGATTATATCACAACTTCACCCATTTCCCTCAGCACTAACACTTCCCACTTGCCTTCTCATAACATCATTCTATTCTTTTTATCTATGAGCTTATTTTTTTGTTTGTTTTTTCCTTTCAGAGTCCACCTATGAGTAAAATCACACAGTATTTGTCTTTCTCTCTCTGACTTATTTCACTTAGCATAATACCTGCAAGGTCTATCCATGTTGTCCCAAGTGGAAGAATTTTACTCTTTTTTGGGACTGAGTAATATTCTTCTGTGTGTATGTATCACATCCTCTTTATTTTCTCATCTATCTATCTATAGTCACTTATGTTGTTTTCGTATCTTGCGTGCAAGTGCTAAGAACTAAATCCCTTCAGTCATGTCTGACACTGTGCAACCATATGGACTGCAGCCTGCCAGTCTCCTCTGTTCATAGGATTCTCTAGGCAAGAACACGGGAGTGGGTTGCTGTGCCCTCCTCCAGAAGATCTTCCCATCCCAGAGATAAGCCCCGTGTCTCTTACATGTCTTAGTTATTGTAAATAATGCTGTATATATCTTTTCAAATGAATGTCTTTTTGTTCTTTGGATAAATGCCCCAAAGTAGAATGGCTGGGTCATATGGTAGTTCTACTCATATATTTTTTGAGGAACCTCCATACTATTTTCCATAGTGGCTGTGCCAATTTAAAAGCCTGTTGACAGTGTGCAAGGATTCCCTTTTCTTCGTATTCTTTCAGACATTTATTATTTCTTGTGTTTTGGTAATAGCCATTCTAATAGGTGTGAGGTGGTTTTGATCTAATAATTAGTGTTGTTGAACATCTTTTCATGTATTTGTTGGCCATCTATATATCTACTTTGAAAAAACTGTCTGTTCATGTCCCCTTCCCAACTTTTAATCGGGTCATTTTGGCTTTCGTTGTTGAGTTTTATGAGTTCTTCATATATTATGATGTTAACCCCTTATTGGACATAGGATTTTGCAAGTAGTTTCTCTCATTCATTAGGTTGTCTTTTCATTTTGATAATGATTTTTTCCAATGTGCCAAAATATTTGAGTTTGATGTAGTCCCATTTATTTTTTGCTTTTACCTCCTTTCACGTTGGAGTTAGGGCTATAAGAGCATCACTAAGACCAATGTCAATAAGGTTACTCGACTTTTCTTTTTCTATGAATTTTATGGTTTTTGATCTTATATTCAAATCCTTCAATCCATTTTGAGTTAACTTTATATGCTATAAAAGAAATCATTCTAGTTTTATTCTTTTAAATGTGGCTGTCTAGGTTTTTGAACACCATTTATTGAAGAGACAGCCCCTTGTCCATTGTATAATCTCTTCCTTTTTTGTAATTTTCCATGCAGGTGAGATTTTTCATTTTTCTTTTGCTGATTTTGGTATAAAATAAAAATGAACAACTGAAAAAAATAAAACTAAAAGAGAAACTTGTTGAAATCCATATATCTGACAAAAAAATACTTTGTCCACAAAATATAAAAAATCCTTTTACTCAATAAGGAAGTGGATTATCTTATTTAAAAAAAAAAAAGCAAACAAGAGCACTTCTAGCTTCCAAGATGATATGTAAAGACCATAGAAATTATCATTCTTATCCTTATAAGAAAACTGAACAAATTGTAAATCAACAACTCAGGTCCATCAGAGAATTGAGGTCACAAGACAAACTACTGCTCTGAAATTCAGAAAGACAGACCCCACACAGATACAGAGAATCATAGCATGTACAGAGCAGAAGCCCCTTTCAGTGGGAACACTTCAAACAGTAACTGATGAACTCCTGGAGGCTCGGTTCAATTCCATTTGGTAGCTGAGCTGTGTCCAACTCTTCATGACCCCGTGGACTGCAGCACGCCAGGCTTCCCTGTCCATCACCAATGGAGCTTGCTCAAACTCATGTCCATCAAGTTGATGATGCCATCCAACCACCTTATCCTCTGCTGTCCCCTTCTTCTCCTGCCTTAAATCTTTCCCAGCATCAGGGTCTTTTCTAACAAGTCAGTTCTTCTCATTAGGTGGCCAAAATATTGGAGCTTCAGCTTCAGCATCAGTCCTTCCAATGAATATTCAGGACTGATTTCCTTTAGGATGGACTGGTTGGATCTCCTTGCAGTCCAAAGGACTCTCAAGAGTCTTTGCCAACATCACACTTCAAAAGCATTAATTCTTCAGTACACAGCTTTCTTTATAGTCCAACTCTCACATCCATCTATGACTAATGGAAAAACCATATCTTTGACTAGATGGACCTTTGTCAGCAAAGTAATGTCTCTGCTTTTAAATATGCTGTTTATGTTTGTTATAGCTTTTCTTCCAAAGAGCAAGTGTCTTTTAATTTCATGGCTGCAATCACCATCTGCAGTGATTTTGGAGCCCAAGAAAAGAAAGTCTCTCACTGTTTCCATTGTTTCCCCATCTATCTGCCATGAAGTTATGGGACCAGGTGCCACAATCTTAGCTTTTTGAATGTTGAATTTTCAGTCAGCTTTTTTACTCTCCTCTTTCATTTTCATCAAGAGGCTCTTTAGTTCCTCTTCACTTTCTGACATAAAGGTGGTGTCATCTTCATATCTGAGGTTATTGCTATTTCTCCCAGCATTCTTGATTCCAGCTTGTGCTTCATCCAGCCTGGCATTTTGCATGATATACTCTGCATATAAGTTAAATTAGCAGGGTGACAATATACAGCCTTGATATACTCATTTCCTAATTTGTTCCACATCTGGTTCTAACTGTTGCTTCTTGACAGTGTAGTTTGAGGGTTAGTATTTCCAAGGGGGTCCATTCCTAAGTGGGACCCCACATTTTGAGATTTACCTCCAGGAACCCCATTTGGTTTTTTTCTCCCTGTGAAAAGAAAAATCAGAAAAAAATTTCCTTGTCCCTCCAGAATGGATTAAAAACAGGAATGGTGCTCCTATGTAGTGGAATGGCATTCAGGAATAAAAAGAAACTACTCTATACATAAGAACATGGATGACTACCTAGACCATTAGGCTGAATAAAATAAGCTAGAAACAAGAGTTTATATATTAGAATTCCATTTACATGAATTTCTGATGTATAATGATAGGAAGCAGATCAGTGGCTGCTTGGGGCCAGAATAGGAAGATTGGTAATAAGAAGTATCAGAGAATTTTGCGGGGTAAAGCAAATATATAGTTATACACATTTACCAAAATTTACTAATCTGTTCACATAAAATCAGCACAGTTTATGTAAATTATCCTTCAATGAAATTGACTCTAAAAAACACTAGCATAAACTTTGGAGTTGAGGAAAGAAAATTGATGAGATATTCTATAATTCACATTTAAAAAAAAACAGGAATATCCAGAAAAATTCCAAAATATAAAGATAAATTGACAAAGCAATTGTACCCAAATTAAAGAAGTCCGTGTTTTATAATAACATTTATTACATCATCTGTTTTAACATGTAAATTTTTTAAATTTAATTTTTTGTGGTATAGATCAAATCAGATCAGTCGCTCAGTTGTGTCTGACTCTTTGAGATCCCATGAATTGCAGCACGCCAGGCCTCCCTGTCCATCACCATCTCCCAGAGTTCACTCAAACTCACGTCCATCGAGTCGGTGATGTCATCCCGCCATCTCATCCTGTGTCGTCCCCTTCTCCTCCTGCCCCCAATCCCTCCCAGCATCAGAGTCTTTTCCAGTGAGTCAGCTCTTCGCATGAGGTGGCCAATTGACTTACAATGTTGTGTTACTTTCAGGTATACAGCTAAGTGATGTAATTATATATGTACATAAATCCATTTTTTTCAGATTCTTTTAACATATATGTTATTATAGATTGTTAAGTAGCTTTCCCTGTGCTATACAGTAGATCCTTGCTGATTATCTATATTGTATATAGTAGTGTATATATTTTAATCCCAAACAATTTATCCCTCCTCCAATATTTCACCTTTGGTGACGATAAGTGTTTATGAAGTCTGTGACTGTTTTATACATAAGTTCATTTGTATCACTTTTTAGGTTCCACATGTAAATGGTATCATATGATATTTGTCTGTCTCTCCCTGACTTACTTCATTTAGTATGATAATCTCTAGGTCTATCCAAGTTGATGCAAATGGCATTATTTCACTCTTTTTAACAGCTACGATTCCATACTACCACATTTTCTTTATCCATTTCTCTGTCAGTTGGACAGTTAGGTTGCTCTCATGTCTTGATGTTGTAAGTAGTGCTGCAATGAACATTGGGCACTCTTCAAATTAAGGTTTTCTCTGAATGTAGGCCCAGAAGTGGGACTGCTGGATCACAAGTACTGAAACTGAAACCATGACATATAGATTCCCAATAAACAAAAGCCCAGGACTAGAAGGCTTCACAGGCAAATTATATCACATTTGCTGCTGCTGCTGCTAAGTCGCTTCAGTCATGTCCGACTCTGTGCGATCCCATAGATGGCAGCCCACTGGGCTCCCCCGTCCCTGGGATTCTCCAGGCAAGAACACTGGAGTGGGTTACCATTTCCTTCTCCAATGCATGAAAGTGAAAAGTGAAAGTGAAGTCGCCCAGTTGTGTCTGACCCTCAGCAATCCCATGGACTGCAGCCCACCAGACTCCTCCGTCCATAGGATTTTCCAGGCAAGAGTACTGGAGTGGGGTGCCATTAGAGAAGAGTTAATACCTGCCCTTCTGAAATTCTTGCAAAAAATTGCCAAGGAAGGAACACTCTCAAACTCATTCTATGAGGCCATCATCACTCTGATATTGAAACCAGACAAAGATACCACAGAAAAAATTACCAAAAAAAAAGAGAATTACGGTCAATATTACTGATGAACATAGACACAAAAATCCTCAACAAAATACTAGCAAACCAAATCCAGCAATGCATTAAAAGGATTATAAACCACGACCAAGAGGGATTTATCGCTGGGATGCAAGGATTCTTCCATATTTGTACATCAATCAGTGTGATACACCACATCAACAAACTGAAGAATAAAAATATTACCATACCAATAGCTATGGAAAAAATATTAGACAAACTTCAACACCCATTTATGATAAAAACTCTCCAGATTGTGGGCATAAAGAGAACCTACCTCAACATAGTAAAGGCCATATATGACAAACCCACAGCTAATATAATTCTCAATGGTGAAAAGCTGAAAGCATTTCCTCCAAGATCAGAAACAAGGCAAGAATGTTCATTCTCACCACTTTTTTTCAAGATAGTTTTGGAAGTCCTAGCCAGGCAATCAGAGAAAAATAAAAGGAGTCTAAATTGGAAAAGAAGTAAAACTGTCATGGTTTGCATATATATAACATGATACTACACATAGAAAATCCTAAAGATGTGAACCCAAAACTACTACCACTCATATGCATTTGGTAAATTTTTTCAGGATATAAAATTAATATGCAGAACTCTCTTGCATTTCTATACATTAATAATAAAAGCTGAGAAACAGAAATTAAAAAACAATCCCATTTATAATCACATACAAAAGAATAAAATACCTAGGAATATTATGTCATTTTCAACCAAGGTCAAATTATATTTCTGAAGAAATGGGACTGATAAACTTCAATATGTTAATAAATACATTAAATGAGCTATTTCATATATGAATATTTCTACCATTAAACTATTAACAGAATATACCTTATTCTTGACTTGATAAGATACTGAAATAACACAATTATACAAATGTGTTTAAGCTAAATTTAAAACATTTTCCTGGATTGCAGAAGGAATGGAGAGAAGTTAATGTAAAAATGCCTGGTCAGTCATGCATCAAATGAGCATGAATTTGGATTGATTTTAGTGCAGTTCATAGTTATTAAACTAACTTTTTGAATTAAGTAGTAAAATTTACAAAGGCTTGTTACAAACCCTACTCTAAATATATTGTATACCTCATTTAATATAGAAATGAATAAATATTTCAATCTCAGTATAGAATCCAATTAAACTTTAAGTATTGGTCTAAAATACCTCTGCTTTACTGACTATGCAAAGCTTTGTGTAGATCACGACAAACTGTGGAAAATTCTTAAGAGATGGGAATACCAAACCACCTGACCTGCCTCCTGAGAAATCTGTATGCAGGTCAAGAAGCTACAGTTAGAACTGGACATGGAACAACAGACTGGTTCCAGGGAAAGGAGTATGTCAAGGTTGTATATTGTCACCCTGCCTATTTAACTTGTATGCAGAGTATATCATGTGAAAAGCCAGGATGGATGAAACACAAGCTGAAATCAAGATTTCTGGGAGAAATATCAATAATCTCATATATACAGATGACACCACCTTTATGGCAGAAGGTGAAGAGGAACTAAAGAGCCTCTTGATGAAAGTGAAAGAGGAGAGTTTAAGAGTTGGCTGAAAACTCAACATTCAGAAAACTAAGATCATGGCACCTGGTCCCATCGCTTCATGGCAAATAGATGGGGGAATAATGGAAACAGTGAGAGACTTTATATTTGGGGGCTCCAAAATCACTGCAGATTGTTAATGCATCCATGAAATTAAAAGATGCTTGCTCCTTGGAAGAAAAGCTATGACCGACCTTGACAGCATATTAAAAAGCAGAGACGTTACTTTGCCAACAAAGGTCCATCTAGTCAAAGCTATGTTTTTTCCAGTAGTCATGTATGGATGGATGTGATTTGGACTATAAAGAAAGCTGAGCACTGAAGAATTGATGCTTTTGAACTGAGGTGTTGTAGAAGACTCTTGAGAGTCGCTTGGACTGCAAGGAGCTCCAAAAAGTCCATCCTAAAGGAAATCAATTCTGAATATTCATTGGAAGGATTGATGCTGTAGCTGAAACTCCAATCCTTTGGTCACCTGATGAGAACTGACTCATTAGAAAAGACCCTGATGCTGGTCTTTTAAGATGCTGAAAGATTTAAGGCAGGAGGAGAAGGGGATGACAGAGGATGAGATGGTTGGATGGCATCACCTGCTCAGTGGACATGAGTTTGAGCAAGCTTTGAGAGTTGGTGATGGACAGGGAAGCCTGGTGTGCTGCAGTCATGGGGTCACAAAGAGTCAGACACTACTGAGCGATTGAAATGAACTGAAAATAGCTCTGACTGACCTGTTAGAGGAATTAAATTTTTTTCAGAGTAAAAGAAAGAATGAGTCAGTGTTTAGCCTCTGAGTTTCTGTTCTCTCTCTCTCTTTCTCTCTCTCTCTCTCTATATATATAAACATGTTTATCAATTTATTTACCTATATGTACATATTTATATAAGTAAATAAAATGCATATATATTACATGTGAATAACATACATGTGTAAAGAAAACCTTCACATCCAGCTAGACAAACGTTTGTCACTTACCAAAAGATGTTCATTAAAATATGCTCCAGTGAAAGTGCTGGGCTACACCCTGCAGGCCTTCAAATCTTGTCATTTCCCAGCTGTGAGACTGAAGGAAGAGCCTAGAGACAGTGACAGAGATACCCACAATGTATTGGATAGGGAATCTTACACATCTGAAGCAAAAGTTCCAGGCCAGCACTCCACCATGGGTGGCAGATGGCAGCCACGATGAGGCAGCCATCTTCTCTACTAAGGGGGAAGAAGGACTCCACCAGTTATATGGGGAACTGATGTCAGGTGAGCGCATCAGTTACCAGAGAAACCTGAGGCAGGAGCAAGCCTGTAGGCAGTTACCCATTAGATTCTATAATTAAGAGAATTGGCGAGTCCTACTACTACAGTGTAGGTAAAGGTCAGGCAGGGGATGTGTAGAGAACAGGGTAACAGCTGTCTTGATGGCCTGACCATACAGGCAGTTAGTGACCTCACTGTGAACTCAGGAAACTCCCAATCCTGAAATATTCATGTCAGATACGTTCATGAAACCAAGACAACTGAGAAAAGAAACTGCAAGTGTGGCTTGCTGTATTGTTTGAAAGAGAAAACAATTAAATTGGAACTCTTATTGCACTATTTAATCAATAGTGTTGTGAATAGAAGAGTTCAATTTCACCTGTGAAATATTCTAATTGTTAAGAAAATTTTAATTAATGAACATCAAATGCAAAAACACAAATACTTTATTTGGACAAGATTTGTTCAAGTATGGTAATTCAGAGGCTTGCAATGCATTTTGGAAGTGCATCATTTCTCAATCATTTCTGAAATAACAGAGTTGCAAATCACCAGTTTTCTATTCCCGTGGAATAAAGAATGATTTCTGGCCAGTGATTATGGATGACCTGGGTTTGAATTCTGATCTCTTCTCTAGTTCTGACCTTGGTCAATTCATTTACTCTGCCTGATTCAGGATTTTTATCTATAAAATGGAGAAAATAACCCTTGCCTGGAAATGAAGTAGCAAGGTAGCAAAGTAGGGACTGTGAAGGAATTTTTAAATGGTGCTTTATTTATTAAAAAAAACTATTGTTTTCGAAACTTTAATTTTTGCTTTTATTTTAGTTTATTTCTTGTTGGAAGATTTGTAGGTTTATTTCCAAGGCTTCACTATTCCATTTTAATTCATATCTAGATTATGTTGCTTTTTACTGTAGGTAAAGTATACATTAAAATGTTTATATCTAACATGTATATGTATGGCTGAGTCGTTCTGCTGTGCACCTGAAACTGTCATGACATTGTTAATCAGCTATATGCCAATATAAAACAAAAAGTTTAAAAAATTGTTTGTAGATAGCTAGTGGGAAGCTGCGGTATAGCACAGGGAGCTCAGCTCTGTGCTCTGTGATGTCCTAGGTGGGTGGGATTGTGGGACAGAGGATCAAGAGGGAGGAAATATATTTACACACATAGTTGATTCACTTTGCTCTGCAGCAAAAACTAACACAACACTGTAAAGCAATTATAGCTAATAATAAAATTTTTTAAATTTACATCCAGAAACAAGGATAAATAAGCATTTTACTTCTTAATAGAATCAGGGAGGAATAATTAATTTTTTGGGGGGGGAGGAAATTTTTGCAAACTATATTTGTGATAAAAACTTAGCAAAAGACTTGAGCAAACATTTCACAAAAAAAGATATATGAATGGTTAATAAAGATATTTAATTTCATTCAGTTCAGTTCAGTTGCTCAATCATGTGTGACTCTTTGCGACCCCATGAATTGCAGCATGCCAGGCCTCCCTGTCCATCACCAACTCCCGGAGTTCACTCAAACTCATGCCCATTGAGTCACTGATGCCATCCAGCCATCTCATCCTCTGTCATCCCCTTCTCCTCCTGCCCCCAATCCCTCCCAGCATCAGGGTCTTTTTAACCAACACTAGATCTGACCTTAGTTGCTTTAGGCTTTTCAGTTGCACACAGCCAATAGGTGGGTACTCTGAATCCATTTTGGTAATTGCTATTTTAAAGACGATAGCCAATGCCACTGAAATTGGGTGTATAGGCACCAAATGAAGCACCAAAGCTGACAAGTAAAGTGGATTTTTAAAATTTTATTTATTTTTAATTGAAGGATAGTTGCTTTACAATATTGTGTTGGTTTCTGCCATACATCAACATGAATCAGCCATAGGTATACATATGTCCCCTCCTTCTTGAACCTCCCTCCCACCTCTCACTCCATCCCATCCCTCTAGGTTGTCACAGAGTCCCAGTTTGAACTCCCTGAATTATACAGCAAATGCCCACTGGCTATTAAAGCAGATTTTTATATCATCAAAATAAAAAAAGTTAATTAGAGAAAGAGCATTATAAAAACAGACCCTCAAAAAGCAGATTTAAAGAAAGGCCATAAAAACCCCAGTGTCTGAAGTGATGTCGGAAATTTTGCTCATGTGGTGCCCAACACCACTTCAGGCATAGCTAAAACAAATCAATATATCCTTTGCAAAGAGTACACTTTTTCAAAGACATATAAAACTTAAATCTTTCTACATTTTAACTGTATCATCTTGTAGAATTTCCTCTTCTTAGACTCCATCCACTCTACTCCCATCACCACCACCGCACATAACCCAAGATAAGCAGCAGGAATTTTAACAGAAAAGGCAGGAGAGAGCTGTAATTTCTGATTCGCAAATGAGACGTATTTTTCTTTGGGGCTCTCCTGTTATGATATTATCGTTGAACAGGTACATTTTTGTGCCACTTGCATTGGATTTAAAAATGTACAATTCTGGTATGTTTACGATGTGGGAATGCTGACTGTTGGAGACAATAAATGTGAAATTAAGCAATATTTATTGAGACAAGATGGTGACTGATCCTTTACTGTTTTTTGAGTGCTACTTCTTTAGTGGATATATACTAGCTGCTCACCATTTTCTTATTTCTTTTCCTACTTATTCAGCCTCTTATTTGAGACAAGCTACTTAAAGGAACTTTACTTTTTCGTCTGAAGACTCTCCTCTCATTCCATCTTCTCTTCTGTATCATCTCATCTAGTACTAATGCTTCAGTTGCAAGTCACACAAGTCAATGACTCTCAAAGTTATATCATCAATCCAGAACTCTGTTTTGATACATAATCTATAAACCCAAATATTCAACAACCTACTTGGTATCTCCATTTGAATTTCCCCAGACCCTCAAGTTCATCACATAGACAAGAGAAGCACTATTATCTATCTCAGCCAAATCTCTCCCTTCCAGTGCTCGGCACCTTGGTCAATGAAAGGTGTTATCCTTCTCCTAGGTGCTCATGTTTTAACCCTGAGCACCTTTCTTGACACATTTTCCTTTCTCATTTTGCATATAATCACCAGGTGTGCCAGCTCTATCTCCAGTATATCTTTCAATTTAGTCAACATATCTCTATCCTCACAGCCCCTGTCATTATCAAGTCCCCATCAATTTTTGTTGAAATATTCCAAAGCCTCTAATCACACTCTGCCTGCAATTTCGTTGCCCCTCTAAATGATCCTTCATAAAGCTATCACATGTGCACACACGCTAAGTCACTTGTCTTGTCCAACTCTTTGCGATTCTGTGGATTGCAGCCCTCCAGGTTCCTCTGTCCCTGAGATTCTCCAGGCAAGAATGCTGGAGTAGGTTGCCATGCCCTCCTCCAGGGGATCTTCCCGACCCAAAGATGGAACCCATGTCTCTTATTTCTCCTGCATTGACATGAGGTTACTTTACCACTAGTGCCACTCCAAGAATTCTGGAGTTGGCTGCTATTTCCTCCTCCAAGGGATCTTCCAGACCCCAGGGGTCGAACCTGTATCTCCTGCAGCTTCTGTATTGCAGGCAAATTCTTTATCACTGAGCCACTGGGGAAGTCCAAAGCTATGATGAAAGTGTTATCCGCTCAGTCTTGTCCGCCTCTTTGCAATCCCATGGACTATAGCCCACTGGGCTCCTCTGTCTATGGAATTCTATAGGGAAGAATATTAGAGTGGGTAACATTTCCTTCCATCCCACTCCAGTACTCTTCCCTGGAAAATCCCATGGATGGTGGAGCCTGGTGGGCTGCAGTCCACGGGGTCGCAGAGTCGGACATGACTGAGCAGCTTCACTTTCACTTTTCACTTTCATGAATTGGAGAAGGAAATGGCAACCCACTCCAGTGTTCTTGCCAGGAGAATCCCAGGGATGGGGTCGCACAGAGTCGGACACGACTGAAGTGACTTAGCAGCAGCAGCAGCAGCATTTCCTTCTGCAGAGTATCTTCCTGACCCAGGGATCGAACCCAGGTCTCCCACATTGCAGGTGGATTCTTTGTCATCTGAGCCACCAGAGAACCTTTTAGTGTAAAGTGATCATTGTGGTCTTTTAATACTGTAAATCCAGGCATGTCAGTTTCCTGCTTAAAATGCTTCGATGGTTTTTCATCACCTCAAGATTAAAATTCAAGCTCACTAGCATGACATTCTCCAAGGTCTGATCCCTGTACCCTGTCCAGCCCCACATCTGATCATTCCTTACCACTCATCTTGTCCTGCAGACATTACCAAACACTGTTTTGCAATTCTAGGAAATTATCACACTCTCAATCACTCCACTCTCTTGGACACACTTTTCCCACTGCCTACAATGTTCATGGTCTCTTTCTTTGCCTGCCTAGCCTGTGTCATTAACAAATCTGTTCAAATATCACTTCCTCTGGAAAGCTGAACTCCTATATTATAAAACTCTATAATCACATCTCAGTTCTCAGCAATTTCAGTGTTTATGAAGCAGTGAATATATGTGCCAGGCAGTGGACTAAAAGCTAAAAATATATAAAGATGAAGACATGCCTCTTCCCTCTATGAAGCACTTGGTTTAGTCTTTCAAATGCTGTAGTGTTTATCTACATTCTTTCATTATATTCTGGGTTTCTAAGACCAAAGATCAAATTTTGGTCTTCAATGTCTAACACAGTAGCAGGCACACTCCTTGTACTTAATAAGCATGTGAATGCATAGCTTCAGCTTTATCCATATATGGAAAATTATTTCAAAGGCATGAAAAATCCTCATAGCATTTAAAAAATAAGCATGCTTATCTCCAAATGGGCAGAGCTATTATCTGTATTGTTGTTCAGTCACTAAGCCACATCCAACTCTTTGCAACCCCATGAACTGCAGCATACCAGGCTTCCCTGTCCTTCACTATCTCCTGGAGTTTTCTCAAACTCATGTCCATTGAGTCGGTGAATCCTTCCTGACATGTTGCCCTCCCTTCTCCTCACATCTATTTGCATTTTCACAGAAGCCCAAGCTGTGTTTGGGCATTATTTATGTAATGCCTTCTTTCAGTACATACCTTGGTTGAGCGGCATGGAAACTCCAGCTTTTCTACTAAATCAGATCCTTCGCTCTGACAAAATACTCAACTTGATTTTCTTACTCTGCATTCCAGTAGCTTTAATAGACATCTTAGAGCTTTTCTTATTAGCCCCCACTGGAGTGCCATGACAGCTGTAAACCATTAGTTACTGGGCTTGCCGGAGGCCTGCAAAGCATTGTGCCATGATCGTATGATTAATCCAATTCCTGCAACAACCATAATTCTGAATTTCTGATGGGTTTTTAATAGGGATGGTTGGGGGAGAATGTATCTCAGAGCTACTAAAATTCATTTTTCTTCCCAATCAATGCCAGAGTGAATTTAAGAAAGCATTTTTTTGTTCTTAACAACTAAAAATAAAAGAAAATTCATACTTCTTGCCTGATGAGGTAAATTATAGATAGTCTCTGGAAATGTCTTGCAGAAAACAGCTCTCCAAAATTTATGTTTGTCATTAGCCGCATGAATTGTCTGAATATGGAAAAAGGGAAGTGAGTTGGGAAATGTTTATGCATGCCTCAAAAATGGCTCCTAGCTGTTTCTCTGCTGGTGTCTTTCTTCACTACAGAGATGAATGTGAGTCACCTATTTATGCAGTGGTGTCCCTGAGATTCTGGGTTCTCATGGTGCAGTGTTCCCACAGGACCTCTGAAGAAAGAAGCAAAGCTTGAATACTTCACTGCTGGATTATTCTTTAGAAATTAAAAAGGAGATTTAAAAAGGAAAAACAAAATATGTTTTTATACATTGTCTCAATCAATAGTAGCTACTCAAATAACCGACTAAATATGAAAAGGAAAAAATACATCATTACCACGGAACTGTGTATGCATATTAATCCTTAACTCCCTCTCCTGTGATTCCACTCTTACAGGATGCTAAAATATTCCTACACAAGATAACAGTCACTGTGGTACCACATATGATTACTAAATTCCCAAGAATACTTTATTATTCATAAACTTGTTCACTAAATTCTGAAGTCACTACTTTATGACAGATACTTGGTGTGATGTTGAGAACAAAAGTGCTGTTAATAAAAATAGAAATAGACCTCTTTCATGTTTTCAATGAACTTATAATGTAAAAATAGAGATCGGCACTAAACATCTTTTTCACAAAATAAGCACAATTATAATTTGTGATTAAGGATATGAAGTAAAGAGCAGAAAGTAAGAACATAAATTTCTTTGAAGTTTATTTTGATGTGGACAGTTTTTAAAGTCTTTATTGAATCTGTTACAATATTGTTTCTACTTTATATTTTGTTTTTTTTGGCAAGAGGGATGTGGATCTTAGCTCCCTGACCAGGGATTGAACTTGTAGCCCCTGAACTGGAAGGCAAAGTCTTAACCACTGGGCGACCAGGGGAGTCTTGAGAATATAAATTGTTAAGCAGCCATCTCCTCCTCAGCTTTCACTTGGCACAGCAGTGCTCCCAGAAATGACATGAGCTAACAATTATTCAGCCACAGTGTGGGCAGAGCAGCCTATTGTTCTGCTTTGGTCAAGGTGCATTGGTGTGTTGTCCAGGAACCAGCTGGGGAGCACCCTGCTGTCTGAGAGCAAAGAAGGCCCCTTGCCCTTGAATGTTTGTGGCAGGCCTCTGCCATGCGGAGGCCTGTTTCAGGTCTGTCAAAAGAAAATTTGGTATTTTTTGAGAGGCAGCAAGCCTTGAAATTTACTTTTCCAACTTCCAAGACCATTTCCAGACTGTCCACAGCAACAAAATAGCATCATTTATATTTCACTGGCCAGTTCCAAGCTCATTCATGCACATTATCTAGCGTGAGCTTTACAGCCATCCAGAGAAGCACAATTTAGTATTCTCACTTACAAGGAAATCAAGGCTCAGAAAGAATACATCACTTGCCTGAGGTCACATAGTTTATATTGAATTGGCCAAAATGTTCGTTCAAGTTTTTCCATAAAATATTATTGAAAAGGGCTTCCCTGATAGCTCAGTTGGTAAAGAATCTGCCCTCAATGCAAAAGACCCTGGGTCGGGAAGATCTTCTGGAGAAGGGATAGGCAATCCATTCCAGCATTCTTGGGTTTCCCACAAGGGAAACTGGTTACCCTCTTGCTCAGCTGGTTATTGAAAAACCTGATGAACATTTTGGCCAACCCAGTACATTATGGTGCCGGGCATGAGACCCAACACTCCTGAACTCAAAGCAGGAACACTTTCTACCATGTCATAATGTTCATCCCTCCAAGGCGTTCATCACCCCAATTCCTGGATGATTATTTGGATCCCCATTTTAGTTGCCATCTAAGGTTTGAGCATCGCAGGAACAATTAAATTCTATCGGGAACCACATGGTGGTGAGCAAAGTGTGATCTACGTGGAATAGATATCATAAAACTTCTTTTAGAAATGAGTGAGAAATTCAAATGGCCAGCATCAGTCTCTTAATGAGATAAATGTCCAGCAAACTGAGAGATAGAAAGTGGCAAATAGGAATCCTTAATGAAAAATCTATAGGAAGCAATACAATGAATAAGTGAAAGAGACGAAGAATATTTTTGTAAAGCTTACAAGTCACTGCCCAAATGGCAGATCTCATTTCAGAAAATTGAGCATTTAGTTTAAACACTTCAGGAAGCTAGATTACTGTATCAATGTGAGAAATAAAATCCCAAAGTAAGTCTTACTCTTTGAAGAAAAAAAAGCCTTTTCTTTCTTTCTTTCTTTTTTTTTTTTTGTAGCTCACACAAGAACCATAGTTGAGTTATTAAAACAACAGTCCCAGCTGGCTTTTGCTCCAGAAAACAGGGGACAGAAAGAAGGGTGGTGAGCTAGACCTAAGATAGGTTGCTTCTCAGCATGTTTGCTTTACTTTAAAATAGCCCAGTCTGCAGTTGCAATCAGCTTTTTCTTTTCTTTTTTTTTTTTCTTTCTGGCTTGCATCAAGTGTATAGGAGGCTTTGTTTTCTCAGTGAGTACAAACTTTCTGGAAGGAGCAGAGATAGTACTCAGATGAAACTAGTATGCAGTTATGAACTGAGTCTGGAATGCTCCAGTGTCTCAGAGGTAAGGTGAGCTTGAGAAAGCAGACATCTGTATTTTGTGCATTCTCTTCTTTGTTTCTGGCTTGTCAGAGTCCGGGGTGCAAGAACAGGAGTGTGATTAAAAGCACAAAATTTGAAATTGGGCTGCCTGGTGTTGAATCTTGGCTCTTTTACTTATCTGCTGTAGGATTATTATATTTAACTTCTGTAACCTCACCTATAATATAGGAACGGGGAAAGTTTTTCTATTTTTTTCCTCCACTTCTTTTTTCTCTCTATTCTTTCATCTTATGTTCTTTCTCTTTCTCTCTCCCTTCCTCCTTTCCTTTTTTTCCAGCTGGCATCACACAAAGGTTCTTTTCTTCCTTCTGAGGAATCTGCCACTTGTATGGCAGATTGTATCCACCACTTCCCACCATGCAGGCCAAAGAGTTCGGACACGCTCTCAACCCCAACCTCCCATCCTGTTGGTTAAGACTCCAGCATGGCCAACAATTCTTCCTGCTGAGGCTTTGCCTCTGGAGGGAGGAGGGCGTACATAAAAAGAGAGATGAGAAATGGGTGGTGCTAAACACACAGCAGGAGCAGCCTGGAGAATCCAGGAGCCTTAGACAACATCTGAGCAGGCTACCTTCTTCCATCCCTGGGGAACCAGGTTGTTACCCCATCCACCAGCCTTCCCGCAGACTCTGTAGCTGCCCCATGTCTATTCAACACGGCTTCCCACATGATGCTAGTGATAAAGAATCTGCTTGCCAATGCAGGGGACACAGGATCAAATGCGGGTTTGATCCCTGGGTCAAGAAGGTATCCTGGAGTAGGAAATGGCACCCTACTCCAATATTCTTGCCTGCAAAATTCCATGGACAGAGGAGCCTGGCGGGCTACTGTCCATGGGGCTCAAAGAGTTGTATATGACTGAGCAACTGAGCACACGCAGCATAGTGGATCCAACACAATTCTTCTCTAACCTAACCCAAGTCAGGTCATATTGTATAACCTGACTCTCCCTCCCTCTCTCTCTCTCTCTTTCTCTCTCTCTATACACACACACACACACACACACACACACATATATATATATATATATATATGTAAAATAGTCTATCCAGCTATGGACAGATGAAATGGGAAAAATAATACAATTGCAAGGACTAAATAGGGAAATACAGATTAAGCACTTAATATACTGACTGGTATATAAGATACAATTAATAAAATAGTATCTATTACATACAACATTATTAAAACTACTGCTTTTCTAGCACTACAGGTTATCTTAGTATGTAGAACAGAAGTTTAAAAGTTATTTTTCCCCCATCTGGGCTTAATTTAAAATATATTTCTGACTAAAGAATGAATGAAAAAGTATACGGGATTCTGAAAATACAGATGAGGAAGGAAATGGAAATAGTCCTTTCTTTCCTTAAAAATTAATACATGTGAATGGATAAAGATTCATCTGTAGTATAATACACCTGCTGTGGTACATGACATGTGGTATATACAGATGGTCCTTGAATGACATGAGTTTTAACTATGTGAATCCATTTATATCCAGATTTTTTTCAACAAATATGGTCAAAGTTGGTTGAATCCATGGAGACAGAACTGGGGATATGGAAGGCTGGCTATAGGACTTTGGCATCTGTGGATTTTGGTATTTGCAGCAGCAGCAGGTCCTGGAAGCTATCCCCCACAGATACCCAGGAGTAGTTGCATATATGCAATGGAATACTATTCAGTCGTGAAAAAGGACATCCTGCCATTTGCAGTTAACACAGGCAGACCTTGAGGACATTTTGCTAAATAAGACAGAGAAAGACAAATACTGTATTGTAACACTTGTATGTGGAATCTAAAATAGGCCAATTCATAGAAATAGAGGATGGTGCTTATCAGAGGCTGGGGGTTGGGGGGAAAGGAGATATGTTGGTCAAAGACTGCAAACTTCCAGTTATAAACCAAGAACCACTTGGGATCTAATAACGCATGTAAGAATTAAAGATTTTAAAGTTTAAAAAATAAAAAAATAAATAAAATTAAAAAAAATAAAAAAAATAAATTAAAAAAAACAAAGATAATGGCAAAATAAAAAAAATAATGTACAGCATAATGATTATAGTAATAAAACTGTATTATATAGTTGAAAAACAAATAAGAGCAATTGGTATAGCAGTTATAAAGGTCAAGAAAGACCTCTCAGTGCAGCTGCAAGTGATGCAGTTAGCTGCCAGCCTCCAGCCACTAACACCTTAGAGATCCTCCTCAGTTTTGCAGCTCAGGCCATTCTCTTTGCAGCCAATAGCGGAGCATGGTGGAGGTACTAATTCCTTAGCTAATTCTGCCTAACATGGAACCTCTCTAAAGGTCAACTTTTGCTCTGGAGCTCCCTCTTGGGTTGGCAGAGACAGTCAAATCTGCTTTGTGAAGAGGACTTTCTCCACTCTCCCACATCACAGATATC
>SJYO01022321.1:0-10000 GCA_006410555.1 Capra ibex | reverse complement strand
AGAGTAACATCAAAACTAAAAATAAAGATGACACCAAAAAAAAAATGGTTCAGTTGTAACTGTTCTATCACGAACTTCGAACTTTCATAATGATGTAAACCTAACAGTTCAACTAGACGTTCCTTGTAAAGTTCTCTTCGTTTTCGTACACTTTATCATTATTTATACACCCCGATATTATCGTCGTCAATCGAAATCACTACAAAATCATTCACGTTTGGTAAAACGTATCGAATCCATCGTGCACGTCTTATGGAAATACCGTCGACATGAACTTCATTGTATTGCATTGTCACGGGACAAACTTCCACCGTCGATACCTTCCTCTATTCTTCCCGGACTAGAGAATCTACACCGTCGGTGACGAACCACTACGTCGTGGTACAAACTTAAGTCATAGGACCAAGACAGTATATCGTTGACACCCTAGAACCGTTTTGGACAGAATTGGTCCAATTTTCATCCCATAAAGAGGTTTTCACTAATCCTTTTGACGTATGTTGAGTAACAATAGTAGGTAAGATCGTCTCATAGAGACTCTCGGAAGGTGTCTTCATACACCTAGTAAATGAACCTTGACGACCAGTTTCTCCTTTTTTCTGTAATTTACCTGTTCATCTTTCATTCTTGTTATAAAATGTCTTTTTATTAAACTGTCTTACAACTAACTTTTACTCTTACGACTATGTAAGATTATCCGTTTCTTTTAGTGGACAACCTACCCATCACTCTTTTTCCTACTCTTTTCCTCCCGTTGATACATAGAATAGTCCACAGATGGTGTCTAATGTAACTCTTAAGTCAAATTCCTCGATTTAATAATCAAGAATCTGAATGAAACGTCAGGTTACAAATTTTGAAACAGGACAATTCTGAGAGGTTACGTCCACCACGTCAAAGCTAGGGACGAGTTCCTTAATTCTAAGGTACACTGTGTACTGGGCTTTGTTTAATAATCAAGACAAAGTTCTATGAGATACTGGATTCCTTCCAGTTCTTTATTCTCCGTTCTCCCTTACTTCCTACTCTCTCCGTCTCCCATGTGCCTCCTTTACTTCTTTTCCTTCGTGTCCTGACACCCCCTTCCCCCGTTATTCATTACTTCCAGAAATCTATTTCCCTCACATAAACTGTACCTGCCACTTAAACTTCACTCGAAGACCGTGGTTTTGAACAGTCTCTTCTTGTCGTTTCAAGAGCAGAGAAGGACAAATGAGTATTAATCCTTCTGCAAGTCTTGACGCCAGGGACTGGCACGTCTCGTCACACAGTAGGAGGCCCCCTCGTACCGGTATCCACGAGTCGACATTACACACGTTTAGCCACAGTATGTTTTATAACGACGAAAGGTCGTACCACAGTGTACCCTGTTTTGTTCTCTCGACCTTTCTTCCTCTCTCGTCCCCCGTACTACCCCTCCGGTTCCTAGGGTGTCGGAGTATCTCTCAGGTGACCTTCCAAAGGTTAAAGATTACGGTAAAGTCAAACCGCCCCACCCCCCCCCCGCACAAACGTACTCCTTTACCTCCGACTCTAAAGACCTCTTACTTAATTCAACTTCAGTACATCTTTGTCTGAGGCACATCTGGTCTCAAAGAGTTTAAAATTAATCAGCGAACCCCTGGTACACACTTCACGTGTACGACTCCTCCTCCAGACTCTAAGACACAAAAACTGTTCGAGAGACTCATCGTTCCCACATCGGAACGTATATCGCTTTAGACCTTCTTCTCGTAACCTATCACGTCCTGTATTGTCCTAGTTTCTTTTCGTAATAAAACACAAAGAAAGAATCGCACAAATATCGGTCTTCCTTCGTTTCTCAACTTCATCGTCAATATCCACATTCCATGGTAACGATTCGTTTCTCCCTCTTTCTTTACCATCCACAGTCCCTTACCAATGGAAATCCTGAGGAGATACAACAAAGGACAAAGAGTACTTGGGAGACAAGGAATAGTCAAGGACCATATGGTCCTTGTTCACCTCGTCGTGCGACAAGGGTCCTGACTCCAGTACCCTACCTTACGTATGTACCTAAAGGAAGTCATTGAAAATGGGATGTCATTTTGATAAATCAGTACTGGGAGAATGAGTTCTATACCTAACAGAAGACCGGAACACTGATAACAATGAGGAACAATAAGGTAACCATTGCCAACAACATGCAGACCGAAAACTACAAAAGAATTGAAATAAAAAAACGGATTTCGAAGGAACATATTGTTACATATTTGAGTGTGTTTGTGCTTATTACGTGGGAACAAGGTGATCTCCGAACCCAGAGGGCACAGGAAGGAAGAGAGGGACCGATCAAGAAACCTCGTACCTCCGGACGGCTCGAGTGAAACGGTGGGCCCGAAAGTTCTGGAGGAACTCTCCTGCGGGACACGGAATCACTCGTCATGTTCGGGACAAGATACCGAAATAACCAAAAGGTACATTGGGTCCCTTATAATCAGAGAGAGAAAGCGAAAGAAAAACAGCTGAGACCAGGTGGTCCGGGGTCAGACATTTCTTCTGGTGTCCATCCATACTAGGTATCTTTCCTACAGTTACCCCCTTCTAAATTCAGGTGTCTACGTCTCTAATGATGGGAAACCTATCCTCTCTTAGATCACTTTCCTGTTTTCCTCCTTTCCTTCCGGAATCCCTCCACTCAAACCTCAACTACTCCTGTGAACTCTCTTGAGGAAGATCTACTGACGTCACATAAACGGGACTTTTCTCTATTCTAGTAATAACGAGGTCTCTTAGGACCTCCACCCTTCCCCACGATCTTCACCCCCTTTGGTGTCGGAGAGACTCATTGAGAATCCGTAGTTTCTATATACAACACGACCATAAACAATAAGTTTAATCTAATTAAACTTTTTTCTCCCAAACTGAAAAAAAAATTTCTATCGACTAAGAAACTTTCAACAAAGTAGTTTTAGGAAACTTCGTAATCGTACTACATGGTTCGGTTTGATTTAAAACTTCGGTTTGTCTAATTATCCCAAGTAAGGGATTTGCGATCTTTATGAAGATTATTTATGATGTGACTAAAACTTTGTACGTTCTAAAAATTAAAGATTATTAAGACACCGTTAATTTATATCATAAAGGAAAAGTGATAGGAATCGTCTAAGGATACAGACAGAATGGTCACAGGATTTTAGGGGGATTTTTGTTCTGTGATTTTGACTTACATAAGTCACGGTTCCGACTCGTGCTCCTAAGACGAGTCATGATTGAGACGTACTTACATGTCGATCGAAAATATAAATGTACATTAATTGAAACACAGGGAAAAAGGAAAATCTAAGAGGACCCTTTATGTGATTGCACTTCCATTTTTACAAATACTAAAATAGAACTTAAGACTTGACACCTAGCAGAGGATACATGTAATAAATCATTAGTTGAACAAAGGTTTGGGTAAGTCGGTCGTCAGTCTTACTTTCTCAGACAAGGATTATTTTGTCAGTCTTACTTCCTAAATATTTGTAGGTCAAGTCTATTTAAAACGTCATGTGTCAATTGAGACCTTTCTCCCTGTGACTTGATAAACTTTACGAGTCAGAAGTATGAAAATTATAAAAGAAACGTTTAAATTAACTTCTTAACCTGTATGTATTTCGTTTACAATAACAACTATGGACACAAAACTTTGTTTTCTATAAATGTTCCTATTCTTGTTCTTTAAAAATTTAACATTCGAAGTTGAGTTGTACAAAGACATATACGAAACTATGAGACTTCAAGAGTCAAACCTTAGAGATATGAAGAGTCCTTGAGAGGCTCTAATTTGAAATCTGAGATTCAAAAAAGATTACAGGTTTTCACGAACAAAATTGAGATTGGAAAGGGATCTCATTTTGAAGTGAACGATTATACAGTCAACATAAAGTCGAATATTAACAAAGTAATGTGTCTACTTACATCGGGTTAGTATACAAAACTACTCGTCTGACACACACACACAACATACACGTACACAAACACACACACACACTCAAACACCAAAACTAATAATCTTCATCCCTTTCATTAGTATGAAATTACCGATAACCTATCTATACTAGAAAACTTTGTCACTAAGACTTTCAACAACCGAAATCCTAGGATAATATGAAGATTTTTGATAACTCTTAAGGTTCCTTGAAAACAAATACAGATAACTACAAATGATATACCCTCAAGTCGACTCAAGTCAACGAGTCAGCACAGGCTGAGAAACGCTAGGGTACCTGACGTCGTGTGGTCCGAAGGGACAAGTAGTGGTTGATGGCCTCAAATGAGTCTGAGTTCAGGTAGCTCAACCACTACGGTAGGTTGGTAGAGTAGGAGATAGAGGGCGAAGAGGAGGACGGAGATCAGAAACGGTCGTAGTCCCAGAAAAGGTCACTCAGTCAAGAAGTGTAGTCCACGGGTTTCATAACCTCAAAGTCGAAGTCGTAGTCAGGAAAGTTACTTATAAGTCCTGACTTAAGGGAAGCTTACCTCACCAACCTATAGGAACGTCAGGTTCCCTGAGAGTTCTCAGAAGAGGTTGTGATGTTAAGTTTTCGGTAGTTAAGAAGTCACACGTCGAAAGACATGTCAGGTTGAGAGAGTTGGTCTGTACTGATTACCTTTTTGGTATCGAACCTGCTCTGTCTAACTACAACCTTTTCATTACAGAGACGAAAAATTATACGACAGTTCCAGCCAGTATCGAAAAGAAGGTTCCTCGTTTACAGAAAATTAAAGTGCCCACGTCAGTGGTAGACGTCACTAAAAACTCGGGGGGTTTTATTTCAGACAGTGACAAAGGTAAGAAAGGGGTAGATAAACGTACTTCCCTACCCTGTTCCACGGTACTAGACTCAAAAAACTTACAAGTCAAAATTTGGTTTGAAAAGTGAGAGGAGAAAGTGAAAGTAGGTTTCCGAGAAATCAAGAAGAAGCTAAAGACGATCTTCCCACCACAGTAGACGTATAGACACCAATAACTATAAAGAAGGTCGATAGAACTAAAGGAGAACACGAAACAGGTCGGGCCTTAAAACGTACTACATAAGACGCATATTCAATTTATTTGTCTCACTGTTATATGTCGGAACTACATGAGGAAAGGGATAAACCTTAGTCAGACAACAAGGTACAGGTCAAGATTCACAACGAAGAACTGGACGTATGTCTAAAGAGTCCTCCATCCAGTCCACCAGACCATAAGGGTAGAGAACTTCTTAAAAGGTCAAACAACACTAGGTGTGACAATTTTCGAAACCCCCACCAATCATGTGTCTTCATGTACAAAAAGACCTTGAGAGCGAAAAAACTACTAGGTCACCTACAACAGTCAAACTAGAGACCAAGGAGACGGAAAAGATTTAGGTCGAACTTACAGACCTTCAAGTGCAAAGTACACGACAACTCCGGACCGGACCTCTTAAAACTCATAATGAAATGATCGCACACTCTACTCCCGTTAACACGTCATCAAACTCGTAAGAAACCGTAACGGAAAGCAACCCTGACCTTACTTTTGACTGGTAAAGGTCAGGATATCGGTGACGACTCTAAAGGTCTAAACGACCGTATAACTCACGTCGGGAAAGTATCGTAGTAGACAATCCTAAACTTTATCGAGTTGACGTTAAGGTAGTGGAGGTGATCGAAACAAGTATCACTTCGAAGGATTCCGAGTGAACTGAAGTGTGAGGTCCTACAGACCGAGATTCATTTCTCAGTAGACGAATAGTGTGGTAGTACGAATAGACCTAGTACTTCTAGAAAAGATATGTCAAAAAAACACACACAAAAGAATGGTCGAGAAGAATTATAGAAGACGTAGACAATCCAGGTATGATAAAGAGAGGAAATAACACAGGTAAAAACGTATTTTACCAGGGAACCATAGAGAATGAGAGAACTCCTCTAGAGATCAGAAAGGGTAAGATAATAAAAGGAGATAAAGAAACGTAACTGGTGACTCTTTCCGAAAGAATAGAGAGGAACGATAAGAAACTTTGAGAGGTAAGTTTACCCATATAGAAAGGACAAAAGGGAACGGAAATCGAAGAGAAGAAAAGAGTCGATAAACATTCCGGAACAGTCTGTTGGCAAAACGGAAAAACGTAAAGAAAAAGAGACCCTACAAGAACTAGTTACGGAGGACATGTTACAGTGTTCAGAGGCAGGTATCAAGAAGTCCGTGAGACAGATAGTTTTGATTAGGGAACTTAGACAAACAGTGTAGGTGACATATTAGGATTCCCTAAACTAAATCCAGTATGAACCTACCAGATCACCAAAAGGGATGAAAGAAGTTAAATTCAGACTTAAACCGTTATTCCTCAAGTACTAGACTCGGTGTCAGTCGAGGGCCAGAACAAAAACGACTGACATATCGCACAGAGGTAGAAACCGACGTTTCTTATCTTAGTCAGACTAAACCAGTAATTGGTAGACCACTACAGGTACACATCTCAGAAGAGAACACAACAACCTTCTCCCACAAAAGATACTGGTCATGCAAGAGAACCGTTTCGAGACCAGTGGAAACAGGACGAAGTAAAACATGAGTTTCCGGTTTAAATGGACAATGAGGTCCATAGAACACTTAAGGATGAACACGTAAGGTCAGGGGATATAACTTTTCTTGTAGAAAAAAGTCACAATCAAGATCTTCCAGAACATCTAGTAGTATCTTGGCAAGTTGAAGTCGAACAAGTCGTAATGACCAGTCTCGTGTCTGAACGTAATGACATTATAACTTACCAAACGGAACCTTTACTTGTCTTTAGTAAGACAGTAAAAACTCTAACATAGGTTCATGACGTGAACCCTGACAACAACTGACACTACCGATGTGGTAAAAGAGATTCCCTAAGAACGGGCGTCATCATCTGTATTACCAGTAGACTCAATTTAAGTGGGTAAGGTCAGGTAAACCCCAGAAGGGACCATCGAGTCAACCATTTCTTAGATGGACGACACGTCCTCTGGGCTCAAGCTACGGCTCCAGTCCTTCTAGAGGACTCCTTCCTTTACCGTTGACAGTACCCTCACAAACAAGGAGGCAAGAAACAGAGCAGTGTTACTTCTAAACCTCGCTACCTGTAATTTCGGGAACCACGTAGTGTCGAGAACCCAGAACCTGTTTGGAACAATATCGCAAATCCGTTTAGTCACAGTGTCGAGATAAAATAATCTTCTATCGTCCTCTAAGGCAGGAACTTCACACTCCCGTACGGTTGGGTTTCTGAACTTCCCTTCTCCCACCTCCTCACGCACCCCCTCCCTCTCTCTCTCTTTCTCGTGTACGTGCACCCTCTCTTTCTCTCTCTCTCTCGCGAAACCGAGGAGGAAAATATACAAAAAGAAGGTGGACCCGGACGGGATACGTTTAACCCGAATCGGTCCTCACAACAAACAAGATGGACTTCAGAAGTGAGACCAGGACCCTGGAAAGAAACAAGATAAAAGCACCCGAAAAGGGAAGGAACAGAAAATCGGTGACGGTAAAACCTGAGGAAAAGGGATAAGATGGATGGATTGTCGTTGGGTGAGGTCGTAAGAACGAACCTTTTAGGATAGTGGTCTCCTCAGACCACTCGATGTTTATCGGGTACCCCAGTCTTCGCAGTCTGTGCTGTATGCAGGATTTGATGTTTGGTCAGGTAAAATCAAGTGACTAAGGATTTTACAGGTACAAGTGAGAACGGTAGAAGACGAACTGGCGAAGTTTAAACGGAACTAAGTACCTGGATTATAAGGTCCAAGGATACGTCATAACGAGAAATGTCGGAACCAGAACTGAGGGTAGTGGTCAGTGTAGGTATCGATCCACAAAAATGAAACCGAGGCAGAGAAGTAAGAAAGACCTAAATAAAGAGGTGTCTAGAGATCATCGTATAACCTGTTGATGAGTGGACCCCTCAAGTAGAAAGTCACAGGATAGAAAAACGGAAAAGTGTGACAAGTACCCCAAGAATTCCGTTCTTATGACTTCACCAAAAGGGAAGAGAAGAGGTCACCTGGTACAAAACAGTCTTGCAAGGTCGTACTGGACAGACAGAACCTACCGGGAAGTGTCGTACCGAGCGAGTATTAAAGTAACTCAATTTGTTCAGACACCAGGTACACTAGTCAAACCAAACAAAAGACACTAACTTTAAAAGTCAGACGGACGGGAAACTACCTATTCCTACTCAGAATACCTTTGAAGTACTACCCTTTCTGACTGTCTTCCCCTTTGACCTAGGACAAGTCTACCCGTCCCGGTACTAGTCATTTAGAAATTAGGTTAAAAGACAACTACCCACCCCGAGACAAGGGAGGGACAACAAACTGGACTCCGGTTTGATACCACCTCCATTACTTCTATTACCGTGGAAGAAGTTGTCCAGGGTATGTACGTGACGACGTGAGTCACTGGGACTGACACGTCGTTCGGTGGAGGTTGGGAGCGGAGTCGGTCTCTGCGGACCTTTTCTTTTGATTTTTACCATTTTTATGTCCGTGTGTGTCAGTGTTACCGATTAAGGTGATCAGTAATCTCAAGACTACAGTGTATAGGACAGAGACCTCTTGAGGACACACGTGAGTCTTGTATTGACTCGTACCTTCATTGTAAATCTCAACAACACTTTTCTCAAAACTGGAGAACCTAGGAGACCGGGTCACCCAGAGACCTGAAGTCCTTAAGAGTCCCGTGTGATGTCTTGGTGGTAAAATTTGGTAACCGTACCAACCTACACTTTACTATTTCCCTGGGAACACAACTGTTCCCCAAATTTCAAAGTGAAAATGTAAAGAACGAACAAAGAAACTAAAGAGAATTCTTTAAATCTGGACTCTCAAGGGAAAAAAACAATTCGTTTATAAAGACACAACGTAAGTAAGAAGGGAGTACCACGAGACACGAGAAACCTAGGTCACACCAGGATCTGAATAGGATAAAAGTGCACCTTTGTTAACCAGTGAGTGTTCTCATAGTACAGAGTATATTCAAATACTACAGATAGGTCCCGAACTTTTAGTCAAGACTTCTATAACTATTAGACTTCTTTCTGGTAGAGTAACATTAATTTCTTCAACAGTAACCACCACCACTAGTCAGCGATTCAGTCCAGGTTGACAAACACTCGGGTACCTGACGTCGTGCGATCCGGAGGGACACGGAGTGGTAGAGGGCCTCAAACGGGTTCAAGTATAGGTAACGTAGTCACTACGATAGGGTGGTAGAGTAGGAGACGGTAGGGGAAGAGGAGGACGGGGATTAGAAAGGGTCGTAGTCCCAGAAAAGGTCACTAAGTCGAGAAGTGTAGTCGACAGGTTTCATAACATGGAAATCAAAGTCGTAGCCAGGAAGGTCACTAAAGAGGTAGCTAAAGTCGTAACTAAAGAGAATCCTAACTGACCAAACTAGAAACGACAGGTTACCTGAGAGTCTATAGAAGAGATCGTGGTGACAAACTTTCGTAGTTAAGAAACCGTGAGTCGGAAGAAATACCAGGTTGTGAGTGTAGATATGCACTGATGACTTCTTTGGTACCGAAACCGACATACCTGAAAACAGTCGTTTCACTACAGAAACGAAAAATTACAAAAGATCCAAACATTGTAATTAATTTCATCATCGTAAGTAATTTTCACAAAAATTTTGGTACCAGAGATATCGTGTGTCATAACATTCCGTATTAATTCACATTTTCTTCCATCTATATGTAAAAGAATTATTATATAAACATACAACTTTTTATCAGTACATACCTACACTCTCAATCTGATATTTCTTTCGACTTGTGTCTTCTTAACTACGAAAACTTGACATCACAACCTCTTCTGAGAACTCTCAGGGAACC
The DNA here is from genome assembly GCA_006410555.1 of Capra ibex. Lineage (NCBI taxonomy): Eukaryota > Metazoa > Chordata > Mammalia > Artiodactyla > Bovidae > Capra > Capra ibex. The sequence goes on along the minus strand of SJYO01022321.1, from coordinate 164 downwards.
TGACGTTCCTCTAGGTTGGTCAGGTAGGATTTCCTTTAGTCAGGACCCACAAGTAACCTTCCTGACTACAACTTCGACTTTGAGGTTATAAAACCGGTGGACTACACTTCTCGACTGAGTAACCTTTTCTGGGACTACAACCCTTTCTAACTCCCGTCCTCCTC
>SJYO01022275.1:0-10000 GCA_006410555.1 Capra ibex | reverse complement strand
ACCATAAGAACTCTCTGAGTTTTGACCACTGCTCTCCTGAGCAAAACCTGAAAGGATTTCACTGGGAATTACAGTCCAGAACACTTTCTACTTTTACACTGAAGTTTACACTCTTGTCTAAAAGGGTGCATCACTATTTGTTCTGCGCTGACTTTGTTTTTTCTTGAGAACACAGTTCTCACTCCCGCTTATTATCAAATCTGTATGTTCAAAATTATTCAAATTCACTGTATATACAGACCACAAGAACATAACTGAGAAACCATCCTCCTCTCAAACCCAAGCCCCTGTGATTAAGTAATAAAACCAAACAACACAGTTGAAAGCCAAGGACAAGACTGAGTTTCAGCAGGCTTTCCCACATAGAAAGGACCACAGTCTCCTTCTTTTAATCACTCTAGCTGTGTATTCCTTACACAAACCTCAAACTGAAGTCCAGATCTGAACAAGTTCAGTTTTCCCCTTACTCCCCACTTAAAGGTCTTCCACCAAGAAGACATCCTCTCTGAAGGGTAAGAGGATTTTATTTATCTTAAGGTTTTGTCAGTATCTCCGTCCTCCAAGATGTCTAAGGGAAATTCTCTGACAACTCAGTAATGGCTCTAAAGAGAACAGATTTCTCCGCTTGCTACCTGAAGGTCAGGCACCCAGGGAAGACAAAAAGGGGAATTGTATTATTGGGCTTTCTTAGAGGTTGAAATATCCCCAGAGAAGAGGAAGTATTAAGAAATTTAAAAGGGAGAGTGAGGTCTTAATAAGTCTAATGTGATCTTTATATTTGTGTTCTTTTTCTAATATATTAACTGTGTGTGTTTTATATTTTATGATGCCCAGCCTAATACCAACACCCATTCTTGCCCTTAATGGTTGGTTTTGAGGTCTAATTAGAAGCAGGAGACAGATTGTTTTTATTTAATCTGTCCATCTTCTTCTCAGCAATTGAGTAAAGCTCTTAACTCTACTGTAAATATCCCTGGGTTTCAATTAATTTGTTCGACTTAAAAGACATAGCAACACATACTGTTTTACTTATGGATAAGCAGACACTTTGCAACTTTTATACTTCAAATACACATGATTTATTTACTTCCTCATTTTAGAAAGAGATGAGATTATAATGTCCTTCTAGATTTACCAAAAAAAAAAAAAAAACCAGTAAGCTATGATGGAAACAGAAATATATTGGAAATGATATTTTAAATGAATTAATATATGCATAGAGTACAAGGCAGTCTGGGTTCCCTATTACTAGCTGGTATTGAAAACCTAACACTCTAAGGAATCCAGAGTAATATTATCTACCCTTATGTTTGAGGACTTGTACAAGAAACGCAGTCTGAAGTATTCTTTTTTTTAATGATAACATATTACATATCTCTATCCTCAAAAGCGGTCAGATACTTCCTCGAAAAGTTTCCTTTTAAAAAATCTAAACAAATTATTTTGGGTGACTGAAAACTCAACAAATATTCCCAAAGGCTTTGTTTACAATTACAGTATTTACTATTAAAATATACCTTTGAATAGTTATTATCTAGAAAACTCTCCTGATATAAGACACTAACAGAAACGAGCAGCGAAGGGGGCAGATAGTGAGGAGTCTATATTCCTTCCTTCTATTTTTAAGCCTAGAAATGCGTACTATCAGCTTGCTCTGTTTTCTTCCTTTTAAAAATAATAATAAAAGAGCATTGTTCCCCATCATCTACATGCACGCGTACGAGCGCGCGCGCGCGCGCGCACACACACACACACACACACACACACACACACACACTGCACCAGCACGGGATTCCTGCGGTCCCTCCTCGCCCCGTGCAGCCCCCACCCGGGTCTCCCGCAGCTGTGCCCGCAGCCCCCCGGGGCGCAGGCGAGGCCAGGTCCCAGCCCCCCGAGGTCACCCCGGAGCACATCACTCCCCCTCACGCCCCAAACCAGGTCACTTACCCTGCTCGGAGCGCACGACAGAAGAGGGACGGCGACTGCTCCGAAGAAAAAGACCCCCAGGACGAGCAGGAAAAAATAAATAATAAAGCGAGGAGGGCAGTCTCCTTACTTCCCACAACAAGGGGAAGTATTGCGCCCCATGCACTGGGTAGCTCCGCAGCCGCGGTTTCGGAGGAAATGCGCGGCGGCAGAAGTAGCTGCGGCTGGGCTGGAAAGTTGGGGGTGGTTCCCCCCAGCCGCCCGCGCCTCAATCCGCTCCGGTCCCCGCCGCAGTCTTGACAGCTCCCCCGGCCTTCGATACCCTCCGAAGCCCCGCCGCCGGTTTCCACCCGGAGCTGGGCTGAGTTGCCACATGCACTTGAAAGATCCTAGCAGTTGCGCACAGAAGAGTCCCAGAAGTTAGAAAGAGTGATTGTGTGTGAATGTGTAAATATACAGTACAAGAGGCTGGAACAACTGAGCGGGGCCAACCCTCAGACGCAGCCCCGGGTTTCAGATTTCATTTGGCAACTGGCAGCTTCAGAAGATTCGAGCCGCACGACGGGGGAGGCAAGAGGAGCCCGGTCCTCGCCCAGCGCCTCTCTGCTGGGTTATCTTAGAGCCTGGGTGACACTGGGTGGGGGGTGGGGGGGGCGGTCCCCGGACCCTCGACAGCCAGACAGAGCCCTGCTTCTTCGGTACCCCCGAGGCTGACTTGACCCGTTTATTTCCTTCATATCACAGATACACGTTGGTGTGAATCTGGGGCTGTGCGTGCGGAGAAGGGATGCCGAATACATATCCCTTTGCCCCCTAGAAGCTCAGCATGTCTTTGGCCAAACCTCACAAGGTTTTGCTTGCTTCTGTCAGCTCCCTGTATAAAATCTTATTTCTCCAATCAGAATTACCTGGGTCATTAAACCTGTATTCCTAGAAATGTTTATTTAGATGAATACTCTCTAGTTAGATCTTTAGAGAAATTCAAAGCATAATTACTTCCTTATCATGGTTTAAGAGCTCTCAAAATTATGCAGTATAAAAGAAAGAGGATGGAGTAGTAAACATTTTGCTGATGCAGTCCCCTCTCCTCCCACCACCAAAGAAAAAAGAATTTCAGATCTAGATATTAGATATTATAGTACTGATTACCTGGAATGCCAACTCAACTATTCAAATATATATATATATATGCTTTAAAGTATTTAAAAACCATCACTATGGATCTCCAGTGATAGGGAAAAGCACACATTTAAATTTAGAAACACCAAAAATAAAAGTCTGTGTGGACACATGTGTTTCTTTTTTTTTTTTTCTTTTATCTCTCTTTTTCTGGTTTCTTGTAGTCTTTCTTTCTGGTGATCTGTCTCATCCTGGCTTGATGTCCCACTAGAAAATTGATTTTCTGGTGGAAGAATTCTCAACCATCTAATTAAGCTTGGCAGGGAAAAAATTCTTTGGGTATTTCTTTTTAAAAGTGTGTGTTGAATTCTTACCCAGAAGCAGTGTAACTTATTTTCTAATTGGTAGGAATAAATGACCTTCATGGCTTTACATATTCTACCTTGCAGCCTGGCAGGTACGTGCCAATGGGCGGTTTTAGATGAAAGCTGGAAAATAATGAAATTAACCAAAAATGAAATCTGCACACACTTGAGGGTCCCAAGAGCCTCAGGAAGATGTGTCAATGATTCAAGATTCTGACATTTAGAAAAGACAAGGAAGCTATCATGTTGGTAACCTAATTCAGGATATAACTACTACCACAAGCAACTTAGAATCAAGACAATACAAAATTGAACTCAACATGATTACCGGATATTCCCTAATCCAAACGGTTAAGACATGCCTCTGTGACACACCCTCACATCTAAGATCTTTGCTTTCACATCTCCTGACCTCTGTCTCCATCCCTTCCAGTTCAATTAAGTCATTCAGTCGCGTCCAACGCTTTGCGAAGCCATGGACTGCAGCACACCAGACTTTCCTGTCCATCACCAAGTTCCATGTCCATTGAGTCAGTGATGCCATCCAACTATCTCATTCTCCATTGTCCCCTTCTCCTCCTGCCTTCAATCTTTCCCAGCATCAGGGTCTTTTCAAATGAGTCAGTTCTTTGCATCAGGTGGCCAAAGTATTGGAGTTTCAGCTTCAACATCAGTCCTTCCAATGAACACCCAGGACTGATCTCCTTTAGGATGGACTTGTTGGATCTCCTTGCAGTCCAAGGGACTCTCAAGAGTTTTCTCCAACACCACAGTTCAAAAGCATCAATTCTTCAGTGCTCAGCTTTCTTTATGGTCCAAATCTCACATCCATACATGACTACTGGAAAAACCATAGCTTTTGGTTTTGACTAGATGGACTTTTGTTGGCAAAGTAATGTCTCTACTTTTTAATATGTTGTCTAGGTTGGTCATAGCTTTTTTTCCAAGGAGCAAGTGTCTTTTAATTTCATCTCTGCAGTCACTATTTGCAGTGATTTTGGAGCCCAAGAAAAGAAAGTCTCTGTTTCCACCATCTATTTGCCATGAAGTGATGAGAACGGATGCCATGATCTTAGTTTTTTGAATGTTGAATTTTAAGCAAGCGTTTTCACTCTCCTCTTCCACTTTCATCAAAAGGCTCTTCAGTTCCTCTTTGCTTTCTGCCATAAGGGTGGTATCATCTGCATATCTGAGGTTATTGATATTTCTCCCAGAAATCTTGATTCCAGCTTGTGGTTCATCCAGTCTGGCATTTTGCATGATATACTCTGCATATAAGTTAAATAATCAGGGTAACTATATACAGCCTTGACGTACTCCTTTGGCAGTTGGAACCAGTCTGTTGTTCCATGTCCAGTTCTAACTGTTGCTTCTCGACCTGCATACAGATTTCTCAGGAGGCAGGTCAGGTGGTCTGGTATTCCCCCTTCCACCTGACATCATTTCATTGATGTGTATGATGTATGCGATTATCTTAAGCTAGACAGTACAACTGAAAAATGGGAAGACTGTCACTTGAGGATTAAGCAGCAGGGAAGGTATATCTACCAAAACCCTGTCTTCCCCTATCATTTCTCTGCAGAAAGAAAAGTGCCATTGTATTTGTTTTCTAGAAGCTCCTTAGGGATTTAGCAAAGATCTTTGTTACCAATCATATAAACTGAACTAGAAAATGCTTGATTGTCCACAGGACTTAAGTATGTTGTTGTTGTTGTTCAGTTGCTCAGTCGTGTCCGATTCTTTGCGACCCCATGGCCTGCAGCATGCCAGGCTTCCCTGTCCTTCACCATCTCCTGGAGTTTACTCAGACTCATGTCCATTGAGTCGGTGATGCCATCCAACCATCTCATCCTCGGTCACCCCCTTCTCCTCCTGCCATCTTACTTTTCTCTCATTTGTGGATTAATTAGGACTAGGAGACATCTCTCATGCAGATTCTAGCAACTTTAAAGGAGAAATAAATTTGAAAAGAGGAGACTTCAAAGGTTCTGACCAGGGGAGGATGCCAATATGATAGATACAGACTCCAGGGGGTGTGGTGTCTGTCATTCAGTTCCCAAGGTCTCTGGTGAGAACTTGCCCTGGGTTTCACTTAAAGCTGGATTTTGCCAGTCTACTCAATTCAGAGTTAAAGGCATTTCTTTTTCAGACCAATTCTACAAACCCCACAAATGCTTCAAAGGTAAAAGCTAAGTTTCCAGGATTCTAAGTCATATCCTCAGAAGGAGCATAAAAGGCATGCAAGGTTTGAGAAGCTTTACAAGGAGATTTACAGGGGGATGTATGATACTTTTAAGACCGGAGAGAGTTCAGGAATCTAGAAAAGAAATAGAAGGAGACAGAGGAGGAGAAGTATGTGGAGGAGGAGAGAGAGGAAGAGGAGAGAAAGCAGATAATGGCCTTATTATACTTGATCAAGTTGTTTGGATATCAGTATTGCCAGACTTGAGGACAGAATAATATCCATAGACAAAGCCCCCTAGACGCTATTTCTGTCTTGTCACTTAGTTTAGAATTTAATTAGAGAAACCTTAGCAAGAATTTGTACAATCACTTTAATATTTCAAGTATGTGGGGCCAATAGTACTATAAAACAAGTATGGATTAAAAATGTGTTTTAATTGCACTTTACTAATCTAAAAATTGTAAGGTTTTCCACAAGATTCCTTGCCAGATTCTTTGAAGATCTTCACATAGAGTAATGTATTGTCATGTTACCCACTGTCCATTAATAGCAGATACTGGGGCTATTTAATTATGTTTTCTTTGAGGAAAACATAAATTCCTAAGAGGGCAAAAAACACAGTAACAAAACTGAATAGTCAAGAATTGCCAAAATCCTAACATTTCCTTCGGGTTGTCACCAACAATGCAGAATTTGTGTGGGTACTGGAATATGCCAAGATATGGTTGCAGAATTAAGATAGAAGGCTGTGATATATAGTACAAGTCTGTTTCAAACCTTCAGTGTTCAGGTTGTCTTTTTATTTCCTAGGGGAAGTTTTATTTTATTTTATTTTTTTTGGTGGGTGGGGGGGAATGTGAAATCCAGTTTTTTTGAGTCTGTATCTATCACTTTGGCATCCAACCCTGGTTAGAACCTTTCAAGTCTCCTATTTGCAAATTTATTTCTCTAAAATTGCTAGAATCTGCACAAGAGATGTCTTCTAATCCCAATTAACCCACAAATGAGAGAAAAGTAAGGTGGCAGGAGGAGAAGGGGGTATCTTAGCTAAATAAAGTATGGAAAGATTAAGGGAGTTTTGTGCCCACCCTCATCCTAATACTTTGGATCACATGATCTAGGAAAAGGTGTAGGGCTACTACTATTAAAATGCTGCGGCCAAAAAATCCAGCCAAATCCCCATGAGTAAGGAGAGAAAGTGCAAAACACAGACAGGCACCTGTGGTGGTGGAGTCCTTCCTGCCCCTGTAATTTCATCACGGGTCTGCTCTCAGTCAAGGGCCTTCAAATTGAAGCAACAAGCATGCAATACACCTATGTAGATCCTGAATGGACTAGAGTATCAACCATTATTATATACTTTTATCTAATGGATTTATTTTTGGTTCCAGCCAGTATCATACTTCATTGTCCCCTATGTGTTAGTCACTGAGTCATATCCGACTCTTTGCGACCCCATGAACTCTACCCTGCCAGGCTCCTCTGTCCACAGCATTCTTCAGGCAAGAATACTGGAGTGGGTAGCCATTCTCTTCTCCAGGGAATCTTCCTGACCCAGGGAACAAACCTAGGTCTCCCACATTGCAGGCAGATTCTTTACCATCTGAGCCACTAGGAAAGCCGTAGGTCTTCAAATTAGATGGTATACACACACACACACACACACACACAAAATAATCCATGATTACATTCATTTTAAAAATAGTGTTTTTCGTCTAATTACAAAATTAATATATGTTCAACTCAGGAAATTGGGGAGCTGCAAAAAAGCATAAAAGAAGAAATCAAAAATTGCCATGATCTCACCATACAGAGAAAAAGTATTATTAACATTTTGAGTATATCTAAATGTTTATTCACCTCTGTGTGCATGCATGTGTGTGTGTGTGTGTGTGTGTGTGTGTGTGTTAAATAATGGTTTGGTTCACATTATCAACCAAAACAAGATTGTCTTTGCATGGGCTGCAAATGGAAACCTCAGTTTCCAATTAAAATGGTTTTCTTTTATTCTGTTTAGAGCCAGACTGTGGAATTTACGGATTATGTTAAAGAACCAAATTCTCCCCTCCAAGATATGCAGACTCACTCCAGTGAGCTCCCAGAAAAATTCCCTGCTTTATGCTTTCACATTTTTTCAGTGGCCATTTCTAAATTTCTCCCTTTCTAGGATTTCTTTGACCTTGTTGACTCAAAATTTCTCTAAGATAGTCTTTATGTTCCTGTCCTTCACATTCCAGTTCTTCTTTCTCTTCCTGAGTACAAATATGCATGCACGCACCCCCCAACACACCCACCATATACATAGACATGCATGTGCACACCCACAGAGTGAAACGTTCCCCCAGACGTGAGACTTTCCACTCGCAGACTCAGCTCTTAATGTTAAAAAACTAACATGAAACTTAAAATATTTCAAAATCTAATTCCATCTGAGTAATACCAAGATGGGCTTAGACTCAAGATACATACCTTTTTGTAGATTTCAAGCTCATTCTCATGTTGGAATCGTCTCATTAAGTTTTTGTTCATTCAAACATTAAACACTGCCATTGAAATAAAACCATCTGCTCCTAAGAATTATTTACTTGTAGGCTACCTAAATTATGTGTGACTTATAAGTGGTTTCCATTTTTAAGCAGATAGAAAGTAAGTGATAAGTTAGTTCTTTACATGTGTTTAATTCCAGTGTCATATATTCTAAGCCTTATCATTTGTTCAGAATACCCTCATTTCATCCTGTTTTCATCATATTCCAAGCTCTTTCAATAATGGATGTACTTTTTGCCTACTTTTCCATTTTTCCTTCCTCAGAATTGCCTGCTTTATATAGTTTCAGATAATTTGAAATAAAAAAAAAAAAGAAAAACGTTTACCTCATTATGGATTCTTGTCCCAATGATGGGAAATATACAGTCTAGATTCAAAGTTGAGCTGTTACGACTATTAATGGTTTTGGATATTAGGCACAATTGATCCCATTCTTGAGTAAATATTATTTATCTTGTTTGGGCTGTTAACTAGAGACTTGGAGGTCGACATTAAGTAACTTAAAACTAGTGAGGTTTAATAAAATAAAATGTTTTCTCATTACAGAGTGGAGACATAATCATCAATTTTTTAAATCGTCCTGCTTGAAAACTAAATAAGAAAGTGTCAATGAATCAAAATAATTCATTCAAACACATTACTAATTATGACAATAATAATAATGATTATAATTGTAAAGTAATAGGAGTATTCCTTAGAGTTTTTGAAGTGTCTTTCAAAAGTGAGGGGGCAGCTGGGCCTCTCCTGGAACCGAGCCAGCCACAGATGGAGGCCACGTGGGAAGTATCCAGCGAGAATGGAAGGGGCCGAAAGGAGCCCATAGTGGGAGCTATCATGGACAAGCCTCCTGGGGGGCTGGAGGTCGTGAGTGGGTTGGAGGAGCTGCTTGGAGAGGACACCATCGACCAGGAGCTGGAGCAGCTCTACCTGTCCCACCTGAGCCGCCTGCGGGCTGCCGTGGCTGCTGGTGGGGCAGGAGGTGGTGGGGAGCGTTCCATAGATGGAGGGGTGTCCCCCAGCCATCCCCTGGGCATACTCACAGACCGCAACCTGATCTTGAAATGGCCTGGCCCTGAGCGGGCCCTGAACAGTGCCCTGGCTGAGGAGATCACATTGCACTATGCCCGGCTGGGGCGCGGTGTGGAGCTCATCAAGGACACCGAGGACCCTGATGAGGAGGGGGAGGGGGAAGAGGGGCTCTCCATCATACCCTCCAGCCCAGAAGGGGGCACCCCTAAGGAATCACCTCCAGAAATCCTCTCGGGAGCCCCTTCTGTGGTAGCCACTATGGGAGATGTGTGGCTCCCATGGGCAGAGGGTTCTGGATGTAACAGCCCTGTGGCTCTGGGTATAGACGGTCAGTTCAGTGGGGCTCCAGAGAAGGGGACGAGCAAGGACTCTGACTCTTTGCATGTGAGTAGGATGATATCTGGGGTGACTGGGTCCTCAGGGGCCACAGAAGCCCAGATGGAGTTTACCACTGAGTTGGCAGACAGGTTGATTTCTATATCTGGCCAGGAGCCAACCACTCTGGTCTTGCAGGGGCAAGATCTCTCCCTCCTTGGTCCCTTAGGGACTGAAGTCTGTCCATCCAGCCTGGCCAGGCCCCATGTAAGCCCCCAGGATGAAGGGGGTTCAGGCCCAAGCCTTGAGCCCCCAAAGAGGTCTCCTACCCTAGCAGACCCTGCAGAGAGCGTGTGTGTATTGCCTCCTCAGCTCTGGGGACCCCTGACCCAGACTCTGGGGGTCCTAGCTGTGCTGGTGGCGGTCCCTGTGGCTCTGAACAATGGTATGTCCCTCCTGGTGCTCACACTGTGCCTCTGTCTGGTCTGATTCTTGTAGGAGCTGCTTGTGAGAT
>SJYO01022212.1:0-14770 GCA_006410555.1 Capra ibex | reverse complement strand
TAAGATTTCTTTCCTTCTACTAACCCTGGGGTTCTTCATTTCTTTCTTTTCTAATTGCTTTAGGTGTATAGTTAGGTTATTTATTTGATTTTTTTCTTGTTTCTTGAGGTATGCCTGTATTGCTACGAACCTTCCCCTTAGCACTGCTTTTACAGTGTCCCACAGGTTTTGGGTTATTGTGTTTTCATGTTTATTCATTTCTGTGCATGTTTTGGTTTCTTTTTTGATTTCTTCTGTGATTTGTTGGTTATTCAGCAGTGTGTTGTTCATCCTCCATATGTTGGAATTTTTAACAGTTTTTCTCTTGTAATTGAGATCTAATCTTACTGCATTGTGGTCAGAAAAGATGCTTGGAATGATTTCAAGTTTTTTGAATTTACCAAGGCTAGCTTCATGGCCCAGGATGTGATCTATCCTGGAGAAGGTTCCGTGTGTGCTTGAGGAAAAGGTGAAATTCATTGTTTTGGGGGTGAAATGTCCTATAGATATCAATTAGGTCTAACTGGTCTATTGTATCATTTAAAGTTTGTGTTTCCTTGTTAATTTTCTGATTAGTTGATCTATCCATAGGTGTGAGTGGGGTATTAAAGTCTCCCACTATTACTGTGTTATTGTTAATTTCCCCCGTCATACTTGTTAGCATTTGTCTTACATATTGCAGTGCTCCTATGTTGGGTGCATATATATTTATAATTGTTATATCTTCTTCTTGGATTGATCCTTTGATCATTATGTAGTGTCTTTCTTTGTCTCTTTTCACAGCCTTTGTTTTAAAGTCTATTTTATCTGATATGAATATTTCTTTTTTTTAATTATATTTTTACTTTATTTTACTTTACAATACTGTATTGGTTTTGCCATACATTGACATGAATCCGCCATGGGTGTATACGAGCTCCCTATTCCTGCTTTTTTTGATCACCATTTGTGTGGAATATCTTTTTCCAGCCCTTCACTGTAAGTCTGTATGTGTCCCTTGTTTTGAGGTGGGTCTCTTGTAGACAACATATATAGGGGTCTTGTTTTTGTATCCATACAGCCAGTATTTGTCTTTTGGTTGGGGCATTCAACCCATTTACGTTTAAGGTAATTATTGATAAGAATGATCCCATTGCCATTTACTTTATTGTTTTTGGTTTGCGTTTATACACCCTTTTTGTGTTTCCTGTCTAGAGAAGATCCTTCAGCATTTGTTGGAGAGCTGGTTTGGTGGTGCTGAATTCTCTCAGCTTTTACTTGCCTGTAAAGCTTTTGATTTCTCCTTCGTATTTTAATGAGATCCTTGCTGGGTACAATAATCTGGTCTGTAGGTTATTTTATCACTCTAAGTATGTCCTGCCATTCCCTCCTGGCCAGAAGAGTTCCTATTGAAAGATCAGCTGTTATCCTTACGGGAATCCACTTGTGTGTTGTTGTTTTCCCCTTGCTGCTTTTAATATTTGTTCTTTCTGTTTGATGTTTGTTAATTTGACTAATATATGTCTTGGGGTGTTTTCCCTTGGGTTTATCCTGTTTTGGATTCCCTGGGTTTCTTGGACTTGGGTGATTATTTCCTTCCCCATTTTAGGGAAGTTTTCAACTATTATCTCAAGTATTTTCTCATGGTCTTTTTGTCTTCTTCTTCTGGGACTCCTATGATTTGAATGTTGGGGCATTTAACATTGTCCCAAGAGGTCTCTGAGACTGTCCTCATTTCTTTTAATTCGTTTTTCTTTTTTCCTCTCTGATTCATTTATTTCTACCATTCTATATTCTACCTCACTAATCTTATCTTCTGCCTCTGTTATTCTACTGTTGGTTCCCTCCAGAGTGTTTTTGATCTCATTTATTGCATTATTCGTTATATATTGACTTTTTAATTTATTCTAGGTCCTTGTTAAACCTTTCTTGCATCTTCTCAATCCTTGTCTTCAGGCTGTTTATCTGTGATTCCTTTTTGATTTCAAGATTTTGGATCATTTTCACTATCATTATTTGGAATTCTTTATCAGGTAGATTCCCTATCTCTTCCTCTTTTGTTTGGTTTGGTGGGCATTTATCCTGTTCCTTTACCTGCTGGGTAGTCCTCTGTCTCTTCATCTTGTTTATATTGCTGCGTTTGGGGTGGCCTTTCTGTATTCTGGCAGTTTGTGGAGTTCTCTTTATTGTGGAGTTTCCTTGCTTTGGGTGGGTTTGTACAGGTGGCTTGTCAAGGTTTCCTGGTTAGGGAAGCTTGTGTCGGTGTTCTGGTGGGTGGAGCTGGATTTCTTCTCTCTGGAGTGCAATGAAGTGTCCAGTAATGGGTTATGAGATGACAGTGAGTTTGGAGTGACTTTGGGCAGCCTATATATTGAAGCTCAGGGCTATGTTCCTGTGCTGCTGGAGAATTTGCATGGTATGTCTTACTCTGGAACTCGCTGGCCCTTGGGTGGTCCTTGGTTTCAGTGTAGGTATGGAGGCGTTTGATGAGCTCCTGTCGATTAATGTTCCCTGGAGTCAGGAGTTCTCCGGTGTTCTCAGGATTTGGACTTAAGCCTTCTGCTTCTGTTTTTCAGTCTTATTTTTACAGTAGCCTCAAGACTTCTCCATCTTTACAGCTTCGTTGATAAAACATCTCCTTTTCAAGACAATGGGCTGCTTTTCTGGGTGCCTGATGTCCTCTGCTGGCATTCAGAAATTGTTTTGTGGAATTTACTCAGCGTTCAAATGTTCTTTTGATGAATTTGTGGGGGAGAAAGTGGTCTCCCTGTCCTATTCCTCTGCCATCTTAGGACTGACCCCTGTACCTACTTATTTTAATCTATAGTCATTTAAGTGTAAACACACTCTAAAAAAATCTATATTTTTCTTCTTTCCCCACACTTTGTTTTTTTTGATGTCATCTTTTACAAGCTCACATTTATCCTTTAATTGTTTATTTTTAAAAATTAATTTATTTTAATTTGAGGCTAATTATTTTATAATATTGTGGTTTTTGCCATACATTGACACGAACCAGCCACGGATACACGTGTCCCCCCCTGTCCTGATCCCCCTCTCACCTCCCTCCCCACCCCATCCTTCTGGGTTGTCCTAGAGCACCAGCTTTGAGTGCCCTGTTTCATGCATTGAACTTGCACTGGTCCTCTATTTTACATGTGGTAATATACATGTTTCAATGCTACTCTCTCAAATCATCCCACCCTCGCCTTCTCCCACATAGTCCAAAATCTGTTCTTTACATCTGTGTCTCTTTTGCTGCCCTGCATATAGGGTTGTCGTTACCATCTTTCTAAATTCCATATATATATATGTGTCAATATACTGCATTGGTGTTTCTCTTTCTGACTTACTTCACGCTGTGTAATAAGCTCCAATTTTATTCCTCTCATTTGAACTGACTCAAATGTGTTTTTTAAAATAGCTGAGTAATATTCCATTGTGTATATGTACCACAGCTTCTTTACCCATTCATTTGTCGATGGACATCTAGGTTGCTTCCATGTCCTAGCTATTGTAAACTGTGCTGCAATGAACACTGGGATACATGTATTTCTTTCAATTCCAGTTTCCTCAGTGTGTATGCCTAGCAGTGGGATTGCTGGGTTGTATGGCAGTTCTATTTCCAGTTTTTTCACCTTAACTGTTTATTTCAGTTATACTTGGTTTTTATAATTTTTGCCCTTTAGACTTAGTACTAAGTCACTTATCCACAGCCTTTACTATATATTTTCCTTCACTAGTTGTATATTTCCTTTTCCATAATTTGTTACATCTTACTATGGTACTTTCTTTTCTACTAAGAGAGGACTCTTTAACATGTTTCAGAGTCAAGTTAGTATTGATGAACTCTGAGTTTTTGCTTGCCTGAGTTCTTTGTCTTGTCTTCAATTCTGAATGACCATCTTGCATATTCTAGGTTGGAGGTTTTTCCCTCTGCGCACTTTAACTGTATCATGCCACTCTGTTCTGGCCTGTAAAATTTCTGTAGAAAAAAATCAGGTGATAGCCTTATGGGGTCCCCTTGTATGTGACACTTTGTTTTTCTCTTGATGCCTTATTTTTGCCATTTTAATGTAACATGTCTTAGTGTGAGTCTCTTTGGTTTCATCATATTTGGGACTTTGCTTCTTGCACTTGGTTATCTGTTTCCTTCTTCAGGTTTGGGAAGTTTTCAGCCATAATTTCCACAAATACATTTTTGGCCCCTTTCTGTCTTTTCCTTGGAACCACCATAATGCAAATGTTATTATGCTTGCTGTTTTCCCACAGTTTCTTTTAAATGTCATTATTATCTAATTTTTTTCTTTTTGATTGATGGTTTTCATTATTCTATTTTCAAGATCACTAATGCCTTCTTTTGTATCATAGTCTGCTGTTAATTCCTTATGGTCTGTATTTCATTTCAGTTATTGTATTCTTAAACTCTGACCAGTATTGTTTACATTTCCCACTTCCTTGTCAAAATTCTCACTGTGTTCATCTATCCTCTAGTTGTTTTTTAAAAGTTTTTTCTTGTTCTTTTGTTTGAAACAAATTCTTATTTCTTTTCATTTTGGTTAACTTTCTGTCTCTATGAAATGCGGTGAATAATTACCTATCCCAGTCTTGAAGATGTGTCCTTGTGTGGGAGAATCACTGTTCAAGCCTATTCAAGTCAGTGTATCCCCAGTGGCTTTGGTGGGAGAGCTGGATCTCAACTGAGCATGGGTTGTATCATCCTCCTGGGTGTGTTGGCATCTATCACCTTGGAAAAAGGTAGGGCTGGAAATGGAAGGGCTAAAGCCAGAGCGAAGTGTGAGCTGGGGCTTTTACTATGATCAGTGGCCATCACCATCCTACTGGTGGCAGGGTCAGGTCCAAAGTGTTGGGGCAGAAACCCTGAAGGTCAGATATAAGCTTGTTCTGTTCCCTCTAGTTATGTATTCTCCCCTCTCCTAGCCATGGTACCTTCACTGCAGAGGGGAGTAGGAATGCAGAAAGAGAGGTTTAGAGCAGGCAGTTGGTGCAACTAGAGCAAGCACCAGGATGGCTCCAGCATGCCAGTGAGATCTGCAGATAGCTCCTGATCCATTGCCTTCCATGAGTGCCAGCAATAAACATCCCTGCCACATTTAACTGCAGTGCTGAGTCTGAGTCGCTCTGTCCCTCACAGGTGCACACTTGCTTTGGCAATATTAGCCTATATCCTAGTTGGTATTTGCACAGGAGCTGGAGGCAATGCTGAGGTATCCATTACTGTCAGAGCCCTCAGTTCAGTTCAGTCGCTCAGTCGTGTCCAACTCTTTGCGACCCCATGAATTGCAGCACACCAGGCCTCCCTGTCCATCACCAACTCCCGGAGTTCACTCAGACTCACGTCCATCGAGTCAGTGATGCCATCCAGCCATCTCATCCTCAGTCGTCCCCTTTTCCTCCTGCCCCCAATCCCTCCCAGCATCAGAGTCTTTTCCAATGAGTCAGCTCTTCGTGTGAGGTGGCCAAAGTACTGGAGCTTCAGCTTTAGCAGACCTAGGCAGTTTTAATCTGCTTCCTCTGCCTTGTTCTGAGAGTAATCAAGAGCGTGTCCATGTTCTTCACAGATGGGAGTCTCAGTCTCTTACACCCTCCTGTCAGTCAGTGGTTTTCAAACCAGCTGAGGGAATTTATCTTCCTGGTGTTGGCTGGTGTGCCCAGTATGTGGTTCAAACTCCTTAATCCCCAGGAAGGATATGCAAGCCCATGATTTACCCCTCTTCTTCTCTGTACATTCCTAGGGATGTGTGTCCTGACCTCATTGCTCTCCCTCCCTTCCTTTATGACTCTTGTGGATCTTTCTTCACAGCGTTGGTTGCCAAAGGGTCTTTCTGCTGGTCTCTAGGTACTTTTCAGCGAGAATTCCTTCACATTAAGATGTACTTTTCATGTGTTGATGGGCGTAGGTGAGCTCAGCATCTTTCTAAGCCGCAATCTTGATTACCTCCCCATTCACATCTTATTTATGACATAGCATAACTTAAATGTGAGGGTACAGATAGTAGAAAAAAGCCAACTCTTCTCCAGTTGATGAGATACTGGATTTCATAAACTACTATTTTATGGTATTTCATAAACAATGAGAAAGTGATTAGAGCAAGGTATAGCTTTCATGTTCTAGGTTGGATGTTAATTGCACTGGCATTTAGTATTGAGTAAACATGAATTCTTTTGGATACCTCTAAACAGACTGGTTCCAAATAGGAAAAGGAGTACACCAAGGCTGTATATTGTCACCCAGCTTATTTAACTTATATGCAGAGTACATCATGAGAAATGCTGGACTGGAAGAAGCACAAGCTGGAATCAAGATTGCCAGGAGAAATATCAATAACCTCAGATATGCAGATGACACCACCCTTATGGCAGAAAGTGAAGAGGAACTAAAAAGCCTCTTGATGAAAGTGAAGGAGGAGAGTGAAAAAGTTGGCTTAAAGCTCAACATTCAGAAAACGAAGATCATGGCATCTGGTCCCATCACTTCATGGGAAATAGATGGGGAAACAGTGGAAACAGTGTCAGACTTTATTTTGGGGGGCTCCAAAATCACTGCAGATGTTGACTGCAGCCGTGAAATTAAAAGACGCTTACTCCTTGGAAGAAAAGTTATGACCAACCTAGACAGCATATTCAAAAGCAGAGACATCACTTTGCCGACTAAGGTCCAGTGAAGGCTATTTTTCCAGTAGTCATGTATGGATGTGAGAGTGGGACTATGAAGAAGGCTGAGCGCCAAAGAATGGATGCTTTTGAACTGTGGTGTTGGAGAAGACTCTTGAGAGTCCCTTGGACTGCAAGGAGATCCAACCAGTCCATTCTGAAGGAGATAAGACCTGGGATTTCTTTGGAAGGAACTATGCTAAAGCTGAAACTCCAGTACTTTGGCCACCTCATGCAAAGAGTTGACTCATTGGAAAAGACTCTGATGCTGGGAGGGATTGGGGGCAGGAGGTGAAGAGGATGACAGAGGATGAGATGGCTGGATGGCATCACTGACTCGATGGATGTGAGTCTAAGTGAACTCCGGGAGATGGTGATGGACAGGGAGGCTTGGTGTGCTGCGATTCACGGGGTCACAAAGAGTCGGAATTGACTGAGCGACTGAACTGAACTGAACTGAAAGTATATGAGAAGAGAAGCAAAAGGCAAGGGAGAAAAGGAAAGATATATCCCTCTGGATGCAGAGTTCCAAAGAATAGCAAGGAGAGATAAGAAAGCCTTCTTAAATGATCAATGCAAAGAAATACAGGAAAACAATAGAATCAGAAAGACTAGAGATATCTTCAAAAAAATTAGAGACACTAAGGGAACATTTCATGCAAAGATGGGCACAATAAAGGACAGAGATGATATGGACCTAACAGAGGAGGCAGATATTAAGAAGAGGTGGCAAGAATACACGGAAGAACTATACAAAAAGATCTTCATGACCCTGATAATCATGATGGTGTGATCACTCACCTAGAGCCAGACATTCTGGATGTGAAGTTAAGTGGGCCTTAGGAAGCATCACTACAAATAAAGCTACTGGAGGTGATGGAATTCTAGTTGAGCTACTTCAAATCCTAAAAGATGATGCTATTAAAGTGTAGCACTCAATATGCCAGAAAATTTAGAAAACTCAGCAGTGGCCACAGGACTGGAAAAGGTCAGTTTTCATTCCAATCCCAAAAAAAGGAAATGCCAAAGAATTCTCAAACTAGCACACAACTGTACTCATCTTACATGCTAGCAAAGTAATGCTGAAAATTCTTTAAGCTAGGCTTCACCAGTACATGAATTGAGAACTTCTAGATGTTCAAGCTGGATTTAGAAAAGGCAGAGGAATCAGAGATCAAATTGCCAACATCTGCTAGATCATTGAAAAACAACAGAGTTCCAGAAAAACATCTACTTCTGCTTTATTGACTATGCCAGAGCCTTTGACTGTGTGGATCACAACACACTGTGAAAAATTCTTCAACAGATGGGAATACCAGACCACCTTGCCTGCCTCCTGAGAAACCTGTATGCAGGTCAAGAAGCAAGTTAGAACTGGACATGGAACAATAGACTGGTTCCAAATTGGGAAAAGAGTACGCCATGGCTATAAATTGTCACCCTGCTTATTTAACTTATATGCAGAGTACATCATGAGAAATGCCAGGCTGGATGAAGCACAAGCTGGAATCAAGATTGCTGGGAGAAATATCAATAACCTCAGACACGCAGATGACACTACCCTTATAGCAGAAAGTGAAGAGGAACTAAAGAGCCTCTTGATCAAAGTGAAAGAGGAGAGCGAAAACGTTGACTTAAAACTCAACATTCAAAAAATGAAGATCATGGCATCTGGTCCCATCAATCACATCATGGAAAATAGATGGGGAAACAATGGAAACAGTACAGACTTTATTTCGGGGGCTCCAAAATCACTGCAGATAGTGAAGGCAGCCATGAAATTAAAAGACGCTTGCTCCTTGGAAGAAAAGCTGCAACAAACCTAGACAGCCTATTAGAAAGAAGAGACATTACTTTGCCAACAAAGGTCCGTCTAGTCAAGGATATGGTTTTTCCAGTAGTCATGTATGGATGTGAGAGTTGGAATAAAAAGAAAGCTGAGTGCCAAAGAACTGATGCTTTTGAACTGTGGTGTTGGAGAAGACTCTTGGAGTGTCCCTTAGACTGCAAGGAGATCCAACCAGTCCATCCTAAAGGAAATCAATCCTGAGTGTTCATTGGAAGGATTGATGTTGACTCTGAAGCTCCAATACTTTGGCCACCTGATGCAAAAAACTGACTCATTAGAAAAGACCCTGATGCTATGAAAGACTGAACGTAGGAGGAGAAGGGGACAACAGAGGATGAGATGGTTGGATGGATTCACCGACTAAATGAACATGAATTTGAGCAAGATCTGGGAGTTGGTGAAGGATGGGAAGCCTGGCATGCTGCAGTCCACGAGGTCATAAAGAGTTGGACACAACTGAGCAACTGAACTGAACTGAAAGTATATTCAAATATGTCTGCATCCTTTTTTTAACTGCAATTTCTCTAGATAAAGCCTCCATCATCAGGAGGATAAAGTCCTCTCTCATCAGGACTACTACAATAACCTCCAGTCTAGTCTCCTTGCTTCTACACCTGTATACCCTCTAATCCATTATCTACTATAGCCAGAAGGGTATTTGAAAAGTATTAAAAAGATATGTACCCCTGTATGCTACTCCCCTAATTAAAACCATTGGAATAAAATGTAAACCTCTACCATGGCCTACCAAGATAGCCCCCAAAGATCCTGGCTTCCCAATATTCTGTGTGCCCAATAGCCTACATTAGAAATGATGGTATACTACTTATAAAATTAGGTTATAAAGGACTGAAGCTTCTATTTTAAGTGTTCTCTCCCTTCAACAGGGTTTTCTCAATGGCTCAGAATGTAAAAAATCCACCTGCAATGCAGGAGACGTAGGAGATGTGGGTTCAATCTTAGGGTTGGGAAGATCCCTTGGAGGAGGGCATAGCAACCCACTTCAATATTCTTGTTGGGAAAATCTAATGGACAGAAGTGCCTGGTGGGCTATGGTCCTTGGGGTTGCAAAGGACCAAAGGACCCTGAAGTGACTGAACACACACACTCCCTTCAACACTCTCTTCTTCACTCCCTTGGATCTTTCACTTTAAAGGAAACAATTCCATGTTAAGAGCAGCTCTGTGGAGAGACCTCCATGGAAAAGAACTATAGCCTCTGGCCAGGAGCCACTGTGGAACTGAGGATGGCCAGAATCCACATGAGTGATCTGGGAGGTTTGAAGACTCTTCCTTCAAGCTCTGAGATGACAATAAACCTGGTCAACAGCTCTACTGTAACCTCATTAGGGCTCTTGAGCTAGAAACACCTGGCTAAACGATTCCCAGATTCCTGACTCAGAGAAAATGTGTAAGACGTTTGTAGTCATAAACTGTTACTTTTTGGGGTTAATTTGTTATATGGCAATAGACAATACATGCAGCCAACAAAGGTCCTGATAACCTGATCTTTGTCTGTTTCTCCAATATCAATTTATATTACTCTCTTCCTGCTTCTTATGCTCCAGTGACATAGGCCTTCTTTCAACTCCAAAGGGCCAAACTTTCTCCACCAGCTTTGTACCTGCTATTAGTTCTCCTTAGAATATCCACCCTCCTAATATCTGAATGGCTAGTCATTTTTCTTTCTTCATTGATTTTATTCTTCCTACCTAACATATATATCCCATATTTTACTTCACCCTATTTTCTTCATGGCACTAAGCACAATTTGTAATCCCCCCATCTACATTATAAATAAAAGCATCAGGAAAGCAGGGACCATATCCATCACCTTCTTCCCTGTATCCCCTATACTTATTCAGAGCATAGCACAGAGCGGGACTAAAAAGAACACTCGTTAGATGAGCAAATAATTGAAACATTTTTTTAAAAACAAAACAAAACAAACATAAAAGTCACTTCAGACATTAGTTATGGTAATAGAGGCCACTTATTCTTAATAGTGATATTGAAAAGAAAGGTTATCTTTGTTAGTGGAAATGCAATTTTATAATGATAAACCAGGAGAGAGTGTCCAGTATACTTACTTGATTTTGGCTACAACAAACAGATCATTGAAAAGGAAAAGATGCCGCTCCTGCCTCTGCAGGCCTCTCTTGAGTTCTACACGGCCATCAATAAGCAGAGTCCTATCGGAGCACATAAATGATGATAGAAATGCACATGTGTCCAGGCTAGCAGAAGGACTTTCTCTGTAAAAGAGCAAACACCACATATCTTCAGTCAAATGATCAAACATAGGATTGTTTCTACAGAAATTATATTTTAATATTGGTCAAGAAATACAAAGCTCTCTCTCTATTTTTTAATGCAATGGCATAGTTTCCAAACAGGTCCCTTTTCATAGTAATGAAAACTTACATATACTCTTTTGTGTAAGATATTTTTTTTACTCAGGACTTCTTGTTATGTTTAGTCTATGTCGACCTGGTAGGCTTCAATATCTCATTATAAACTTTTTTAAACAAAAAGCAAAAAATTTTATAATAAACATATACATATCCCAACTTAGATTCTACTATTAAAATTTTACTATACTTGCTTTATCAGACACCTATCCAACTATCTATTAACCCATTCTATTTTTGGTGTTTCAGTACAAACTGATACAGCAGTACATTTCACTCTGAGTATTTTAGCATGCATATCATATACAATGAAATACACAATTCTTAGGTATACATTTTATGAGTTTTTACAAATGTATTCACTTGTGTGATTTAAACCCTTATCAAGATATAGAACATTATCATCACTCCAAAAAAAATCCTCTTATTCCTTTTCAGTTGTTATATTATTAGATAAAGATGGCTTCTATGTGTTAGCCCGAGTTGTTTAATTCTTCATTGCAGGCTGAGATCCATTAGCTCCAACGTCAGCTGGAACTAAATGATGTATAAAGTAACATTTTTATACACTCAATTATTTTTTAAAAAATGTCTCCAAACAAGCAGACTATTAATGATTTATAGCTTGCCTGCTTTGTATACTTCACAAAACAACACTGAACATCTGCTAGCCATGGATAAGATAGAAGTTGGGATTTTAAGATCCGAAGTCACTACTATCTCTGCTCCAGACTCCTCACTGTGCTACGAAGCAACATTCTTAGTCAGGTAACCTCCAGAGACGTTCACTGCCTTCTCTTTTGGCATAAGCCTCTAGCTAGTTTCATGCTGTGAGGACTTTTCTTATGCAAACCTGTCCAATGATAATAGCTTTTTCATTCATCAATCCCCAGATCCCTCAAACTCCTTACAACAGTTAATCCTTACTCCATCAGTCCTAAGGCAACCATTATTATTATTTTTTTCCGCCCCTCTGGAATTTTGCCTATTCTAAATGGCACCCCACTTCAGTACTCTTGCCTGGAAAATCCCATGCATGGAGGAGCCTGGTAGGCCGCAGTCCATGGGGTCGCTAAGAGTCAGACACGACTGAGTGACTTCACTTTCACTTTTCACTTTCATGCATGCAGTTCAGTTCAGTTCAGTCACTCAGTCATGTCTGACTCTTTGCGACCCCATGAATCGCAGCATGCCAGGCCTCCCTGTTTATCACCATCTCCTGAAGTTCACTCAGACTCATGTCCATCGAGTCAGTGATGCCATCCAGCCATCTCATCCTCGGTCGTCCCCTTCTTCTCCTGCCCCCAATCCCTCCCAGCATCAAAGTCTTTTCCAATGAGTCAACTCTTCACATGAGGTGGCCAAAGTACTGGAGTTTCAGCTTTACCATCATTCCTTCCAAAGAAATCCCAGGTCTATCTCCTTCAGAATGGACTGGTTGGATCTCCTTGCAGTCCAAGGGACCCTCGAGTCTTCTCCAACACCACAGTTCAAAAGCATCAATTCTTCGGTGACTAGACGGACCTTAGTCGGCAAAGTAATGTCTCTGCTTTTGAATATACTATCTAGGTTGGTCATAACTTTTGTTCCAAGGAGTAAGCGTCTGTTAATTTCATGGCTGCAGTCACCATCTGCAGTGATTTTGGAGCCCCCCAAAATAAAGTCTGACACTGTTTCCACTGTTTCCCCANTTTCCCATGAAGTGATGGGACCGGATGCCATGATCTTCGTTTTCTGAATGTTGAGCTTTAAGCCAACTTTTTCGCTCTCCTCTTTCACCTTCATTAAGAGGCTTTTTAGCTCCTCTTCACTTTCTGCCATAAGGGTGGTGTCATCTGCATATCTGAGGTTATTGTTATTTCTCCTGGCAATCTTGATTCCAGCTTGTGTTTCTTCCAGTCCAGCGTTTCTCATGATGTTCTCTGCATAGAAGTTAAATAAGCAGGGTGACAATATACAGCCTTGACGTACTCCTTTTCCTATTTGGAACCAGTCTGTTGTTCCATGTCCAGTTCTAACTGTTGCTTCCTGACCTGCATACAGATTTCTCAAGAGGCAGGTTAGGTGGTCTGGTATTCCCATCTCTTTCAGAATTTTCCACAGTTTCTTGTGATCCACACAGTCAAAGGCTTTGGCATAGTCAATAAAGCAGAAATAGATGGTTTTCTGGAACTCTCTTGCTTTTTCAATGATCCAGCGGATGTTGCCAATTTGATCTCTTTCCTCTGCCTTTTCGAAAACAAGCTTGAACATCAGGGATTTCACGGTTCATGTACTGCTGAAGCCTGGCTTGGAGAATTTTGAGCATTACTTTACTAGCATGTGAGATGAGTGCAATTGTGTGGTAGTTTGANATTGACTTTCTTTGGGATTGGAATGAAAACTGACCTTTTCCAGTCCTGTGGCCACTGCTGAGTCGTCCAAATTTGCTGGCATATTGAGTGCAGCACTTTCACAGCATCATCTTTCAGGATTTGAAATAGCTCCACTGGAATGCCATCACCTCCACTAGCTTTGTTCGTAGTGATGCTTTCTAAGGCCCACTTGACTTCACATTCCAAGATGTCTGGCTCTAGATTAGTGATCACATCATCATGGTTATCTGGGTCATGAAGATCTTTTTTGTACAGTTCTTCCGTGTATTCTTGCCACCTCTTCTTAATATCTTCTGCTTCTGTTAGGTCCATACCATTTCTGTCCTTTATCGAGCCCATCTTTGCATGAAATGTTTCCTTGATATCTCTAATTTTCTTAAAGAGATCTCTAGTCTTTCCCATTCTATTGTTTTCCTCTATTTCTTTGCATTGATCGTTGAAGAAGGCTTTCTTATCTCTTTTTGCTATTCTTTGGAACTCTGCATTCAGATGCTTATATCTTTCCTTTTCTCCTTTGTTTTTCGCCTCTCTTCTTTTCACAGCTCTTTGTAAGGCCTCCGCAGACAGCCATTTTGCTTTTCTGCATTTCTTTTCCATGGGCATGGTCTTGATCCCTGTCTCCTGTACAATGTCACGAACCTCATTCCATAGTTTATCAGGCACTCTATCTATCAGATCTAGGCCCTTAAATCTATTTCTCACTTCCATTGGAGAAGGAAATGGCAACCCACTCCAGTGTTCTTGCCTGGAGAATCCCAGGGATGGGCTGCCGTCTATGGGGTGGCACAGGGTCGGACACGACTGAAGCGACTTAGCAGCAGCAGCAGCAGCATTTCATATTAATGGAAACTTATATATACTCTTTTGTGTAAGATATTTTTTTACTCAGTATTTTCTGTTACATTTATTAGCAATTCATTCCTTTATATTGATGAATAGTATTCCACTGTATAAATATATGTTTGCTTATTTATTCTCCTATCGATGGATAGCTGGGCTCTTTTCAGTTTTAAGCTATTATGAATAAAACGTCTATTAAACTTCTACTAGTCTTTTTTTAATAACCCATATTTACATTTTTCTTGGATAAAGAGCTCACAGTGGAATTGTTGGGTCACTATTTTTAGGGGGGGGGAAACCCCCGAAACTACCAGTAAGTTTTCCAAAATGGTTGCATTAATTTATATTTTCAACAATATTCCAGAATAATTCCAGTTACTTCACAACCATGTCAACATTTGTAAACATTCTATATTTTGGCCATTCTAGTGGATATATAGCATATCACATTAAGATTTTAATTTGCACTCCTGAAGACTAATAATTTTGAATACCCATGTTCTTACTGGTTATTTACATATATTAATTTGTGAATTGCTCCATATTGTATTTATTTATTATTGAGAATCAGGAATTTTTCATATATCCTGGATCTATCTCCTGGATATACATATAAATATATATATATATATATATACACACATATATATATAGACACATACA
>SJYO01022202.1:0-10000 GCA_006410555.1 Capra ibex | reverse complement strand
TCAAGAAGTTCCCCGACAACCGGTCTCCACTCGAAAGGAAGCACGAGAGTCCCGCCCACATCCAGCGGAGACTCGTTTCCGCCTCCTAGCTCGAGAGGAGGGATCCTTTCCCTGCGTGGTCGGAAAAGAATTCCCGGCGATCCTGTCGCATCTAAAGAGGAGGCGCTCTCCACAGGAAAGGCGAGAGGAACTCCAGGTTCATGCCACCATTCCCAGAGTCCCCCAGATGTCTCAGTCCATTCCAGGGAAACCTGTTTTCCCTGCACTGCCTCGACTTTCTAGCCGAGGATCGACTCACACCACGGTGGCACGTGGGACATCCCTGTGGGAAAGCCTCGTGGGAAAGCCTCTCGGGAAAGCCACAGATCCCTTGATCCACGCGAAGAGAAGGGTGACACTGCTGCCACAGCTCGAGAGGAAAGCACACGTGCATGGCCCCAGTCGAGACGAGTAGTGACACCCCTGGGGAGTCTCCAGAAGAAACCCAAGATCCATGTCAGCACTGGAGAGCAGTCCTCAGGTTCCGGCACCGACTCCACACAAGGTCTTAGGCCCCCGCATCGACGGGAGAGGAATCCCGAGAGGCCCGAGAGCAACTCGCATGGGGACTGGCCTTTCCTCAGGCCACCAGAGCNAGAGCGGGTCCCTGAGGTCCCCATCGTAAGTCGAGAGCACCTGCTGCAACTCGAGAAAATTCAGGAGGTTCTCCCCTCCAGGCGAGATGAGGCCCATTTCCGCTTAGGCGTCTCGAGGCTAATCACACCTAACTTCTGGAACTTCCAAAGGGTCCTTCACACCCTTGCTGCAACTCAAGAAGTTCCCCGACATACCCGTCTCCACTCGAGAGGAACAACTAGAGTCCCGCTCACATCCAGAGGAGCCCTGTTTCCACCTCATAGCTCGAGAGGATAGATCCTTTCCCTGGTGGTCGGGAAAGAACTCCCGACGTTCCCAACGCATCTCAAGAGGAGGCACTCTCCACAGGAAAAGCAAGAGGAACTCCAGGGTCGTGCCACCATTCCCAGAGTCCCCCAGGTGTCTCAGTCCATTCCAGGGAAACCTGTATTCCCTGCACTGACTCGACTTTCAAGCCGAGGATCGACTCACACCACAGTGACAAGTGGGACAGCCCTGTGGGAAAGCCTAGTGGGAAAGCCTCTTGGGAAAGCCTCGAGGGAAAGCCACAGATCCGTTCATCCAGGCGAAGGGAAGCGTGACTCTGCTGCTACAGCTCGGGAGGAAAGCGCACGTGCATGCCCCCACTCGAGAGGAGGACTGACTGCCCTGGGGAGACTCCAGAAGTACCCCAAGATCCATGTCAGCTTTGGAGAGGAATCCTCATGTTCCGGCACCGACTCCACACAAGATCTTAGGCCCCGGCATCGACAGGAGAGGAATCCCGAGAGGCCCCCGAGCAACTCGCATGGGGACTGGCCTTTCCTGAGGCCACCAGAGCGGGTCCCTGAGGTCCCCGTCGTAAGTTGAGAGCACCTGCCGCAACTCGAGAAAATCCAGGAGGTTCTCCCCTCCAGGCCAGATGAGGCCCATTTCCATTGAGGCGTCTGGAGGCTAATCACATCTAACATCTGGAACTTCCAAAGGGTCCTTCACACCCTTGCTGCAACTCAAGAAGTTCCCCGACATACCCGACTCCACTCGAGAGGAAGCACGAGAGTCCAGCCCCCATCCAGAGGAGCCCCGTTTCCACCTCCTAGCCTGAAAGGAGGGATCCTTTCCCTGCGTGTTCGGGAAAGAATTCCCGGCGTTCCCGTCGCATCTCAAGAGGAGGAGCTATCCACAGGAAAGGTGAGCGGAACTCCAGGGTCGTGCCACCATTCCCAGAGTCACCCAGATGTCGCAGTCCATTCCAGGGAAACCTGTTTTCCCTGCACTGCCTCGACTTTCACGCCGAGGATCGACTCACACCACTATGGCAGGTGGGACAGACCTGTGGGACAGCCCTGTGGGAAAGCCTCGTGGGAAAACCTCGTGGGAAAGCCTCGAGGGAAAGCCACTGATCCCTTGATTCACTCGACGTGAAGTATGACAGGCTGCTACAGCTCGGGAGGAAAGGGCACGTGCATGCCCCCACTCGAGACGAGGACTGACACCCCTGGGGAGACTCCAGAAGTACCCCAAGATCCATGTCAGCACTGGAGAGGAAACCTCAGGTCTGGCACCGACTCCACACATCGTCTTAGGCCCCAATATCGCCGGGAGAGGAATCCCGAGAGGCCCCCGAGCAACTAGCATGGGGACTGGCCTACCCTGAGGCCACCAGAGCGGGTCCCTGAGGTCCCCGTTGTAAGTCGAGAGCACCTGCCACAACTCGAGAAAATCGAGGAGGTTCTCCCCTCCAGGCGAGATGAGGCCCATTTCCGCTGAGGTGTCTCCAGGCTAATCAAACCTAACCTCTGGANNTGGCACGTGGGACAGCCCTGTGGGAAAGCCTCGTGGTAAGCCTCGTGGGAAAGCCTCGAGGGAAAAGCACAGATCCCTTGATCCACGCGAAGGGAAGGGTGACACTGCTGCTTCAGCTCGGGAGAAAAGCGCACGAGCATGCTCTTACTCGAGACAAGGACTGACTCCCCAGGGGAGACTCCAGAAGTACCCCAAGATCCATGTCAGCACTGGAGAGGAATCCTCAGGTTCTGGCACCCACTCCACACAAGATCTTAGGGCCCGGCATCGAAGGGAGAGGAATCCCGAGAGGCCCCCGAGAGGCCCCCGAGCAACTCGCATGGGGACTGGCCTTTCCTGAGCCCATCAGAGCGGTTCGCTGAGGTCCCCGTCGTAAGTCAAGAGCACCTGGCGCAACTCGAGAAAATCCAGGAGGTTATCCCCTCCATGCGAGATGAGGCCCATTTTCGCTGACGTGACTCGAGGCTAATCACATCTATCATCTGGAACTTCCAAAGTGTCCTTCACGCCCTTGCTGCAACTGAAGAAGTTCCCCGACATACCCGTCTCCACTCGAGAGGAAGCACGAGAGTTCCGCCCACATCCAGAGGAGCCCCGTTTCCGCCTCCTAGCTCGAGAGGAGGGATCCTTTCCCTGCGAGCTCAGGAAAGAATTCCCGGCGTTCCCGTCGCATCTCAAGAGGAGGTGCTCTCCACAGGAAAGGCGAGAGGAACTCCAGGGTCGTGACACCATTTCCAGAGTCCCCTGGATGTCTCAGTCCATTCCAGGGAAAACTGTTTTCCCTGCACTGCCTTGACTTTCAAGCCGAGGATCGACTCACACCACGGTGGCACGTGGGACAGCCCTGTGGGAAAGCCTCGTGGGAAAGCCTCGAGGGAAAGACACAGATCCCTTGATCCAGGCGAAGGGAAGCGCGACACTGCTGCTACAGCTCGGGAGGAAATCGCACGTGCATGCCCCCACTCGAGACGAGGACTGACTGCCCTGGGGAGACTCCAGACGTACCCTAAGATCAATGTCTGCACTGGAGAGGAAACCTCAGGTTCCGTCACTGAGTCCTCACAAGGTCTTAGGCAGCAGCATCGACGGGACAGGAATCCCGAGAGGCCCCCGAGCAACTCGCATGGGGACTGGCCTTTCCTGAGGCCACCAGAGCGGGTCCCTGAGGTCCCCATCGTAAGTCGAGAGCACCTGCCGCAACTCGAGAAAATCCAGGAGGTTCTCCCCTCCAGGCGAGATGAGGCCCATTTCCGCTGAGGTGTCTCGAGGCTAATCACATCTAACATCTGGATCTTCCAAAGGGTCCTTCACACCCCTACTGCAACTCAAGAAGTTCCCCGACAACCGGTCTCCACTCGAAAGGAAGCACGAGAGTCCCGCCCACATCCAGCGGAGACTCGTTTCCGCCTCCTAGCTCGAGAGGAGGGATCCTTTCCCTGCGTGGTCGGAAAAGAATTCCCGGCGATCCTGTCGCATCTAAAGAGGAGGCGCTCTCCACAGGAAAGGCGAGAGGAACTCCAGGTTCATGCCACCATTCCCAGAGACCCCCAGATGTCTCAGTCCATTCCAGGGAAACCTGTTTTCCCTGCACTGCCCCGACTTTCTAGCCGAGGATCGACTCACACCACGGTGGCACGTGGGACAGCCCTGTGGGAAAGCCTCTTGGGAAAGCCTCGAGGGAAAGACACAGATCCCTTGATCCAGGCCAAGGGAAGCGCGACACTGCTGCTACAGCTCGGGAGGAAATCGCACGTGCATGCCCCCACTCGAGACGAGGACTGACTGCCCTGGGGAGACTCCAGACGTACCCTAAGATCAATGTCTGCACTGGAGAGGAAACCTCAGGTTCCGTCACTGAGTCCTCACAAGGTCTTAGGCAGCAGCATCGACGGGACAGGAATCCCGAGAGGCCCCCGAGCAACTCGCATGGGGACTGGCCTTTCCTGAGGCCACCAGAGCGGGTCCCTGAGGTCCCCATCGTAAGTCGAGAGCACCTGCTGCAACTCGAGAAAATTCAGGAGGTTCTCCCCTCCAGGCGAGATGAGGCCCATTTCCGCTTAGGCGTCTCGAGGCTAATCACACCTAACCTCTGGAACTTCCAAAGGGTCCTTCACACCCTTGCTGCAACTCAAGAAGTTCCCCGACATACCCGTCTCCACTCGAGAGGAACAACTAGAGTCCCGCTCACATCCAGAGGAGCCCTGTTTCCACCTCATAGCTCGAGAGGATAGATCCTTTCCCTGGTGGTCGGGAAAGAATTCCCGGCGTTCCCAACGCATCTCAAGAGGAGGCGCTCTCCACAGGAAAAGCAAGAGGAACTCCAGGGTCGTGCCACCATTCCCAGAGTCCCCCAGATGTCTCAGTCCATTCCAGGGAAACCTGTATTCCCTGCACTGCCTCGACTTTCAAGCCGAGGATCGACTCACACCACAGTGGCACGTGGGAC
The DNA here is from genome assembly GCA_006410555.1 of Capra ibex. NCBI lineage: Eukaryota > Metazoa > Chordata > Mammalia > Artiodactyla > Bovidae > Capra > Capra ibex. Next base: position 5,133 of record SJYO01022202.1, on the reverse strand, counting down.
ATCCCTGTGGGAAAGCCTCGTGGGAAAGCCTCTCGGGAAAGCCACAGATCCCTTGATCCACGCGAAGAGAAGGGTGACACTGCTGCCACAGCTCGGGAGGAAAGCACACGTGCATGGCCCCAGTCGAGACGAGTAGTGACACCCCTGGGGAGTCTCCAGAAGAACCCCAAGATCCATGTCAGCACTGGAGAGCAATCCTCAGGTTCCGGCACCGACTCCACACAAGGTCTTAGGCCCCCGCATCGACGGGAGAGGAATCCCGAGAGGCCCGAGAGCAACTCGCATGGGGACTGGCCTTTCCTGAGGCCACCAGAGCGAGTCCCTGAGGTCCCCGTCGTAAGTCGAGAGCACCTGCTGCAACTCGAGAAAATCCAGGAGGTTCTCCCCTCCAGGCGAGATGAGGCCCATTTCCGCTGAGGCGTCTCGAGGCTAATCACACCTAACCTCTGGAACTTCCAAAGGGTCCTTCACACCCTTGCTGCAACTCAAGAAGTTCCCCGACATACCCGTCTCCACTCGAGAGGAACAACTAGAGTCCCGCTCACATCCAGAGGAGCCCTGTTTCCACCTCATAGCTCGAGAGGATAGATCCTTTCCCTGGTGGTCGGGAAAGAATTCCCGACGTTCCCAACGCGTCTCAAGAGGAGGCACTCTCCACAGGAAAAGCAAGAGGAACTCCAGGGTCGTGCCACCATTCCCAGAGTCCCCCAGATGTCTCAGTCCATTCCAGGGAAACCTGTTTTCCCTGCACTGCCTCGACTTTCAAGCCGAGGATCGACTCACACCACAGTGGCACGTGGGACAGCCCTGTGGGAAAGCCTAGTGGGAAAGCCTCTTGGGAAAGCCTCGAGGGAAAGCCACAGATCCGTTGATCCAGGCGAAGGGACGCGTGACTCTGCTGCTACAGCTCGGGAGGAAAGCGCACGTGCATGCCCCCACTCGAGTAGAGGACTGACTGCCCTGGGGAGACTCCAGAAGTACCCCAAGATCCATGTCAGCTTTGGAGAGGAATCCTCATGTTCCGGCACCGACTCCACTCAAGATCTTAGGCCCCGGCATCGACAGGAGAGGAATCCCGAGAAGCCCCCGAGCAACTCGCATGGGGACTGGCCTTTCCTGAGGCCACCAGAGCGGGTCCCTGAGGTCCCCGTCGTAAGTTGAGAGCACCTGCCGCAACTCGAGAAAATCCAGGAGGTTCTCCCCTCCAGGCCAGATGAGGCCCATTTCCGTTGAGGCGTCTGGAGGCTAATCACATCTAACATCTGGAACTTCCAAAGGGTCCTTCACACCCTTGCTGCAACTCAAGAAGTTCCCCGACATACCCGACTCCACTCGAGAGGAAGCACGACAGTCCCGCCCCCATCCAGAGGAGCCCCGTTTCCACCTCCTAGCCTGAAAGGAGGGATCCTTTCCCTGCGTGTTCGGGAAAGAATTCCCGGCGTTCCCGTCGCATCTCAAGAGGAGGTGCTATCCACAGGAAAGGTGAGAGGAACTCCAGGGTCGTGCCACCATTCCCAGAGTCACCCAGATGTCGCAGTCCATTCCAGGGAAACCTGTTTTCCCTGCACTGCCTCGACTTTCACGCCGAGGATCGACTCACACCACTATGGCAGGTGGGACAGACCAGTGGGACAGCCCTGTGGGAAAGCCTCGTGGGAAAACCTCGTGGGAAAGCCTCGAGGGAAAGCCACTGATCCCTTGATTCACTCGACGTGAAGTATGACAGGCTGCTACAGCTCGGGAGGAAAGCGCACGTGCATGCCCCCACTCGAGACGAGGACTGACACCCCTGGGGAGACTCCAGAAGTACCCCAAGATCCATGTCAGCACTGGAGAGGAATCCTCAGTTTCCGGCACCGACACGACACAAGGTCTTAGGGCCCAGGCATCGACGGGAGAGGAATTCCGAGAGGCCACCTAGCCACTCGCACGGGGACTGGCCTTTCCTGAGGCCACCAGAGCGGGTCCCTGAGGTCCCTGTCGCAAGTCGAGGGCACCTGCCGCAACTCCAGAATATCCAGCAGGTTCTCCCCTCCAGGGGAGATGAGGCCCATTTCCGCTCTGGCGTCTCGAGGCTAATCACACCTAACTTCTGGAACTTCCAAAGGGTCCTTCGCACCCTTGCTGCAACTCAAGGAGTTCCCCCACATACCCGTCTCCACTCGAGAGGAAGCACGAGAGTCCCACCCACATCCAGAGGAGCCCCGTTTCCGCCTCCTAGCTCGAGAGGAGGGATCCTTTCCCAGCGAGGTCGGGAAAGAATTCCCGGCATTCCCGTCGCATCTCAAGAGGAGGCGCTCTCCACAGGAAAGGCGAGAGGAACTCCAGGGTCCTGCCTCATTCCCAGAGTCCCCCAGATGTCTCAGTCCATTCCAGGGAAACCTGTTTTCCCTGCACTGCCTCGACTTTCAAGCCGAGGATCAACTCACACCACGGTGGCACGTAGGAGAGTCCTGTGGGAAATCCTCATGGGAAATCACGTGGGAAAGCCTCGTGGGAAAGCCTCGAGGGAAAGCCACAGATCCCTTGATCCACTCGAATGGAAATGCGACNGCTCTCCACAGGAAAGGCGAGAGGAACTCCAGGGTCCTGCCTCATTCCCAGAGTCCCCCAGATGTCTCAGTCCATTCCAGGGAAACCTGTTTTCCCTGCACTGCCTCGACTTTCAAGCCGAGGATCAACTCACACCACGGTGGCACGTAGGAGAGTCCTGTGGGAAATCCTCGTGGGAAATCACGTGGGAAAGCCTCGTGGGAAAGCCTCGAGGGAAAGCCACAGATCCCTTGATCCACGCGAATGGAAATGCGACATGCTGCTACAGCTTGAGAGGAAAGCGCACGTGCATGCCCCCACTCGAGACGATTACTCACTCCCCTGGGGAGACTCCAGAAGTACCCCAAGATCCATGTCAGCACTGAAGAGGAATCCTCAGGTTCCGGCACCGACTCCACACAAGGTCTTTGACCCCGGCATCGATGGGAGAGGAATCACGAGAGGCCCCCGAGCAACTAGCATGGGGACTGGCCTTTCCTGAGGCCACCAGAGCGGGTCCCTGAAGTCCCCGTCGTAAGTCGAGAGCACCTGCCGCAACTCGAGAAAATCCAGGAGGTTCTCCCCTCCAGGCGAGATGAGGCCCATTTTCACTGAGGCCTCTCGAGGCTAATCACACCTAAACTCTGGAACTTCCAAAGGGTCCTTCACACCCTTGCTGCAACTCAAGAAGTTCCCTGACATACCCGACTCCACTCGAGAGGAAGCACGAGAGTCCCGCCCATATCCAGAGGAGCCCCGTTTCCGCCTCCTAGCTCGAGAGGAGGGATCCTTTCCCTGCGTGGTCGGGAAAGAATTTCCGACGTTCCCGACACATCTCAAGAGGAGGCGCTCTCCACGGGAAAGGCGAGAGGAACTCCAGGGTCGTGCCACATTCCCAGAGTCCCCAAGATGTCTCAGTCTATTCCAGGGAAACCTGTTTTCCCTGCACGGCCTCGACTTTCAAGCCGAGGATCGACTCACACCACGGTGGCACGTGGGACAGCCCTGTGGGAAAGCCTCGTGGGAAAGCCTCGTGGGAAAGCCTCCAGGGAAAGCTCCTGATCCCTTGATCCACGCGAAGGGAAGCACGACACTGCTGCTACAGCTCGGGAGGAAAGCGCACGTGCATGCCCCACTCGAGACGAGGACTGACTCCCCTGGGGAGACTCCAGAAGTACCCCAAGATTCATGTCAGCACTGGAGAGGCATCCTCAGGTTCCGGCACTGACTCCACACAAGGTTTTAGGCCCCAGCATCGACGGGAGAGGAAACCCGAGAGCCCCCGAGAGGCCCCCGAGGAACTCGCATGGGGACAGGCCTTTCCTGAGGCCACCAGAGCGGGACCCTGAGGTCCCCGTCGTAAGTCGAGAGCACCTGCCGCAACTCGAGAACATCCAGGAGGTTCTCCCCTCCAGGCGAGATGAGGCCCATTTCCGCTGAGGTATCTCGAGGCTAATCACACCTAACCTCTGTAACTTCCAAAGGGTCCTTCACACCCTTGCTGCAACTCAAGAAGTTCCCCGACATACCCGTCTCCACTCGAGAGGAAACACGAGAGTCCCGCCCACATCCAGAGGAGAACCGTTTTCCCCTCCTAGCTCGAGAGGAGGGATCCTTTCCCTGGGTGTTCGGGAAAGAATTCCCGGCGTTTCCGTCGAATCTCAGGAGGAGGCGCTCTCCACAGGATAGTTGAGAGGAACTCCAGGGTCGTGTCACCATTCCCAGAGTCCCCCAGATGTCTCAGTCCATTCCAGGGAAACCTGTTTTCCCTGCACTGCCTCGACTTTCAAGCCGAAGATCGACTCACACCATGGTGGCACGTGGGACAGCCCTGTGTAAATCCTCGAGGGAAAGCCACAGATTCCTTGATCCACGCGAAGGGAAGCGGGACACTGCTGCTACAGCTCGGAAGGAAAGCGCACGTGCATGCCCCCACTCGAGACGAGGACTGACTCCCCTGGGGAGACTCCAGAAGTACCCCAAGATCCATGTCAGCACTGGAGAGGAATCCTAAGGTTCCAGCACCGACTCCACACAAGGTCTTAGGCCCCAGCATCGACGTTAGTGGAAACCCGAGAGGCCCCCGTGCAACTCGCATGGGGACTGGCCTTTCCTGAGGCCACCAGAGAGGGTCCCTGTGGTCCCCGTCGTAAGTCGAGAGTACCCCCCACAACTCAAGAAAATCCAGGAGGTTCTCCCCTCCAGGCGAGATGAGGCCCATTTCCGCTGAGGTGTCTCGAGGCTAATCACACCTAACCTCTGGAACTTCCAAAGGGTCCTTCACACACTTGTGCAACTCAAGAAGTTCCCCGACATACCCGTATCCACTCGAGAGGAAGCACGAGAGTCCGGCCAACATCCAGAGGAGCCCCGTTTTCGTCTCCTAGCTCGAGAGGAGGGATCCGTTCCCTGCGTGGTCGGGAAAGAATTCCCGGCATTCCCGTCGCATCTCAAGAGCAGGCGCTCTCCACAGGAAAGGCGAGAGGAACTCCAGGGTCGTGCTACCATTCCCAGAGTCCCCCAAATATCTGCGTCCATTCCAGGGAAACCAGATTTCCCTGCACTACCTTGACTTTCAAGCCGAGGATCGACTCACACCAC